>CAWUDS030002982.1:0-33567 GCA_963859935.3 Lathyrus sativus
TTTATGTTTCATTGCATTAGCATACCATTGTTCTAGCATTATCATAAGCATTGCATTAGCATTTATGCAGGGGATCAAGTGTGGTTTATATCAAGATGAGCCTATCTAGAGGTCTTATTCAAGCTTGAGAGGTCACCAAGGTCATCAGAAGTGTGTTGTGTTCTTGAGATGTTTGGATGCTAGTATGTGGTTCATCTCCTAACTTGGGGGGCCAATTAAAGATCATTAGTGGGTTGTGAAGCCTTGATCATGGATAGGGTATGTGGATAGAGCTCATGGAGTGCATTTAGGGTCACGGTGGAGCTCAGTCAAGTCATTATGCCAAGTGTGAAGAGCCACAGTTGAAGGTCTTGCAATTAGGGTTTGTTGTCTGGTCAGCCTTGAGTCAACTGTGCAATTGAAGGATATTAAGACTCATTTCTAAGTCTTTATGATCATGGAAGGTTGTGTTGAGATATATGAGGGGATATTCCAAGATCAATCCAAGAAGAATTCAAAGTGTGAGGAGTTGCTAAACTAGGGTTCTCAGGGTAAAATCCCCTACTTAGTGCCTAACTTCAAGACCACTTATCTCAAGATGCAAGTTTCATCTCAACTTTTGGCCAACATGGAACTTGTAGAGCATGTTATTAGATTTAATTTGAGTACTAGAAGTCCTTGATTGTATTTATAGAACTCAAGTTATGATCCAGACAAGTTACAGGTCATCAGATGAATGTGAAATTTGTCTGCAAAAGTCAACCAACTTCCAAGGACCTTTTGACCTAGAAGGATGTTTCTACTCAACTTTTGGCCAACATGAAAGTTGTAGGTCTTGATCTTATCTTTCCAAATTGTACTAGAAGTCTTTCATCTGATTTGTAGAGCTCAAGTTACAAGCTTTGCAAGGCAGGGGTATTTTGGGAAACTTTGATTACAGGTCATAAAATTATAGGCCATGTTCACTACTTTGCATAACTCAAATGGAATTTTTTCCAACATGAAAGTTGCTCCAAATGGGGTCATTTGGTCAACTAAACCTAAAGTTATCAATGGGCTAGCTCATGGTTGAAGATTGGTGAAGGAGATTTTGGTAAAAGCATGTGAAAAGCCAAGTTTGTGATCTTGCCAAAATTAAATCAAATATGGTCATATTTGTACTCATTTTGAAGGGAAAACACATTTAAAGATCATTGGTATTATTACAATTTCAAGTTGAGACATTTTTCATGGGGTATTTCAACTTTCCTTCATGGTTAAGCAACACTTTGGATCTTGGCCATTGAGATTGAAACAAGGGGAGATTATGAGCCCTTGATCTTCCTTACATTGCAAGTAACTGAATTGAATCAAAAACAAGGAGAATTGGTCATGTATTCATCCACTTCCATGGGCTTCTTTGCTTGTTTATCTTGGTTCCTTGCCATTTTCCTTTTGATATTCATTTGTGGCTTAGGTTGTATGATTAGAATATGCCACCCTCTGTCCAATGACCTTGGTGTGTCATTTAAGGAAGTTTTAGGTCACTCCTTTTGAGGTCTCTAAGGCATGCCTAAAGTGGTGAATCCTTGAGGATTTCTTTTGTATGTTTTGTGACTTGCTTTTTGATGCACTTCTTCTCCTACTCTCTTTGCATTTATCCATACTTTGGCTTGAGGTTGAGATGAGCTTGTGGAGGCTCCTGCCCCACACATATTTCCTCCCTCACTTGCATTTCATCCTTACCTTCCATATTTGCATTTCATGTTTGCATTCTTATAATTGTTTTCTTCTTCTTCTTTTGTCTTCCTTCCCTTAGGATTTCCATTCCTTCTTGTTCAAGTTGGAATGTGATAGACATTAGGGTCCTAACCATGCATGATAACATTAGGTAATTCCCTCCTAACCTCAACCATAGGATGAACTTTGCATGACAACTTTAGGATTGGATTAGTTCCCCTTTAGCGCGTCCTTTATCTTCTCGTCTTCAAACATTCTTAAAACACTTAATAAAGATTAACGCGTGTTGTACGCTACGAGCCTTAAGCACTTGAGAAAGGGTTGTTAGAGAGTTTCTTTTCAACAGCTTGGGTGTTTAGTATGGTACCCTTTGGGTGACATGCGACACATTCACTCTTAAGTCCAAGTCTTTAGTGCAACATTAGTTACAAACAAAACTCAAAGCACTTCTCCTTTAAAAGACTTCAAAAACAAAGATCAAACTCTTTTTATCCTCTTGGACTTTAATCCTTGGAAACCCTTTTCTTAAGGAGAGTTTTGTTAACTCTCGGTTCTACCGCAAACGGTAAATGCCTAAGTCTCCGACGAGCGAGCTGCATACACCAACTGCTGGAACCGTCTGTTAACCCTACTCGGGTAAAACATTTGAACCAAACCTGTGGTCTTGTTAGCCTGAACTACATTTGCTCTGATCTTTCGCGCCGTGTGAAAGTACGTAGGCACGAGATGCGATATCTCGGCGAGCAACCTTCCCCCGTAACCCGTAGTTAGGCAAACTACGTTGACTCTGATTTCTCGTTCCAGACGGGAATACGTAGGCATATAACTGTTGTGTTCTGCCGAGTCATTTTTCTTTTCTTTTGTCCTTTATACTTCTAGCGTAGATAGATAAACCAACTCGTCAGATAAACACAACAAGCATGGATCCCATCGAGTACGATGGACGTGAGGGGTGCTAATACCTTCCCCTTGCGTAACCGACTCCCAAACCCAGACATGGTTGCGATGACCTTGTCTTATACCTTTTCGTCAGGTTTTTCCGATCGTTTCCTTTCCCTTTCTGTGGGATAAATAACGAAAGGTGACGACTCTTCTGTTTTGCCGACACCTTATTTTCACGGCAGCGGCAATTAGCAACTAACTTAAGCCCATCCAACAGAATTAATGAAACGGTGTGCATAAGGAAGGGTGGCGTGGCAAGTTATGGAGCGTGAGATACGTGTACTGGGTCAATGTTTCAACTCAATCCAAAGGCCCATGGCTTTTTTCTCCATTTTGAATTGTGAAAGGGAGGGAACGTAGACTGGTTTCACGCACAATGGCTGGACGTAGCTCCGGTCATCCCTAACCTCTGACTAAAACCCTATCTTGCTTATTTCTCCATCAAATGCAATGATTCTTGAACCAAACTTGCTCCAAATTCCACGTAGAATTCAACTATGGTGATGAATTAAACTGAAACTTCCTCAAACTCCAAACCCGTGTGCAATCAAGAAAATGCCAAGAACATGAAATCTTCATGAAAACTCTCCAATTGTTACCAGAAACATGATTTACTTCCAGGGGATTACAAATATGCAAGAATGGAGGCATAAAGATCCATAAATAATGAGGTATCTTGATTTGTGTATACCTCTGAAATTGGAGATGTAGAACCTCAACCAGCCACAAATTCTTCAGGAAATTGGTGTAGAATCACTCCAAGATGATGGATGAAGGTGTTTGAATCCTTGAAATGGATTCAATTGATGTGGAATTGGGAAATCGTATTTCACTTGGAAGCTCTCTTTTTCAACTTGCTAGGGCTCTGTTTCTTCACCAAAATCCAGCCAAAAAAATGATAGATCTCATGTGTGACACTTATAGAAAGTATTTGTGGCAAATTGGGGGCCCAATTGTGAGAGAATGAATGAAATGGATTTTGGATTTTCAATTATGGAAGCCCATGGAAATGGATGAATTCATGGCCAATTTTCCTTGTTTCTGACTCAAATCCATTCCTTGCAATGTAAGGAAGATCTATGGCTCACAATTACTCCTTGTTTCCATCTCAATGGTTATGATCCATTATGTTGCTTAAACATGAAGAAAGCTTGAAATACCCCATAAAACATGTCTCAATTGCAATTGATTTTGTCACCAATGATCTTAAAATATGACCATATTTGATTAAATTTTGGCAAGATCACAAACTTGGATTTTCACATGCCTTTCACAAAATCTCCTTCACCAATCTTAAACCATGAGCTAGCCCATTGATAACTTAAGGTTTAGTTGACCAAATGACCCCATTTGGAGCAACATCTCATGTTGGAAAAAATTCCATTTTAGTTATGCAAAGTAGTGAACTTGACCTGTAATTTTATGACCTGTAATCAAAGTTTCCCAAAATACCCCTGCCTTGCAAAGCTTGTAACTTGAGCTCTACAAATCAGATGAAAGACTTCTAGTACAATTTGGAAAGCTAAGATCAAGACCTGCAACTTTCATGTTAGCCAAAAGTTGAGATGAAACTTGTATCTTAAGATAAGTGGTCTTGAAGTTAGGCACTAAACAGGGGATTTTACACTGAGAACCCTAATTTAACAACTCCTCACACCTTGGATTCTTCTTGATTGATCTTGGAATAACATCTCAAATGCCTCAACACAACATCCCATGATCACCATGACTTATAATTGAGTCTTAACCTCCTTTAATTGTACAATTGACTTAGGGTTGACCAGATGAAAACCCTAACTGCAACACCTTCAATTGTGGCTCTTCACACCTAGGATAATGACTTGACTGAGCTCCACCATGACCCTCAAGGCACTCCATGAGCTCTATCCATATACTCTATCCATAATCAAGGCTTCACAACCCACTGATGGTCTTCAATTGGCCCCCAAATTAGGAGATGAATCACATACCAGCATCCAAACTTCTTAGGAACACAACCCACTTTCTAATGACTTTGGTGACCTCTCAAGCTTGAATAAGACCTCTAGATAGGCTCCTCTTGATATAAGCCACACTTGATCCCCTGCTAAATGAATAATGCTATGTTATGCAAATGCTAGACCAATGATATGCTAATGCAATGAAACAAAAGCCAAGTAAGAAAAAGGTTAGGCAAATTTTGGGGTGCAACAGCTGCCCCTATTCAAGCGACTTGGACCTGACTGGTAAAAGATGGTTGAATACCAAAGAACTCGGAAATTTGCTAACCAAAGAAATAATCTGCAACGATTGCTTGAGGGAAGAATATCCAGAAAATTGAATCTGGTTGTCACGGCAACAAACTGATCAATCATCTAATAAAGAACACCTGATTTCACCATCAACCACCTGTGTGACACCACTGGCGTTGAATCCACACATTAGATCAACAAAAATCAATCTTCAAATGTACGCTACAATAAGCGGGCACCGAGCCATAGGACCAAATCACAATATTATCCTTGACTTTCCATCTCCGAAGGGACGAACAAAGCACTACGTAAAGCGCGTCATCAATGTACTATCCTTGATCTTTCATTTACGAGGAAACGAGCATACACTAAATAAAAGTGCATATTGTCAATGTACTATCCTTTGACCTTTCATTTACGAGGAAACGAGCATGCACTAAATAAAAGTGCGAACTGTCAATGTACTATCCTTGACCTTTCGTTTACGAGGAAACGAGCATGCACTAAATAAAAGTGCGAACCGTCAATGTACTATCCTTGACCTTTCGTTTACGAGGAAACGAGCATATGCTAAATAAAAGCGAGAACTGTCAATGTACTATCTTTTGACCTTTCGTTTACGAGGAAACGAGCATACGCTAAATAGAAGCGAGAACTTGACATCTTTTTCCGAAGAAACAGGCGAAGCACTAAATGAAAGTGCTAATCTGGCGTCCGAGGACTTGAACGAACAACTCCATGGGACCAACTCCGTCAACACGGGTAACAACTCTGTCAACACAGGTAATAACTCTGTCACCACGGGTAACATCTCCGTCAACACAAGTAACATCTCCGTCAACACGGGTAACATCTCTGTTAGCACAGGTAACATCTCCGTCAACATAGGTAACATCTCCGTCAACACGGGTAACATCTCCGTCAACACGGGTAACATCTCTGTCAACACGGGTAACATCTCCGTCAACACGGGTAACATCTCCGTCAACACGGGTAACATCCCCGTCAACACGGGTAACATCTCCGTCAACACGGGTAACATCTCCGTCAACACGGGTAACATCTCCATTAACACGGGTAACAACTCCAAAGGTTTAATCCATGAGATTTTTTTAACGCTGACGTAACAACAATCCGAGGAAAACTCTACTGGGGAAATTCTGACATCAACTGCCAGACACTTACTTTGACAACAAGTAACGACTTCAAAGGTCTAATCCATGAAATCTTTTAACGCTGATGCAACAACAATCTGAGGAAAACTCCGCTGGGGGAGAAAAGAAACTCAATCAAGCAATTCTGGTGAGGGACCCCTGATAGGACGAACGTTATCATCACATATATCATGCCAAGAATTTGAATATATGAAAACCATCCTGAACAAGAATTCCAATCACCTGCAGGGAAAAACACCTGAAAACAAAGAGGTAACCAACCTGGCTTATGTTTCAGAATGCATATGTTTGAAAAATGGCGTAATGCTCCATACGAAATGGAAATGCTATGCGTTTGGGTAGATGCTATGCACGATGCAAATGCAAAGAGGCGTTCCCGCAAAATAAATGCTGGAGGAACGAAACCAAACTTCCGCTGGGGGAAGAAATAATCCTGCTGGGGATAGCCCAAAATATCCGGAGTTATAAACTCTGCAGAGGATGAACAACCTATTGGAGGATAGACAACCTGCTGGAGAACAGAAAGAACAATCCTGCGTGGGGATGAGCCTTTCAAAACACTGACAACCTGGTTGTACTCTGTGAGGACTTCACTGGGGATTAAATCTGCATGTGACCAACTGCTGGGAATGCACATACCTGCCTGACTGCTTACTAGCCTGCATCTAACTCTCCCGGGGATAAAAGTGTGAATTCCATATGCTAGGGAGGAATAAGTTTCACATAGAACTTGCTCCTACGTTAAGGAAATCCGGCTGGGGAAATGATGATCCCGCCTAGGATGCATCTAGTTGGGGAGAATCTATCTTCGTTCGGGGAGACACATCAACGCTCACAGTCCCATGAAACGAACTCGAAATGGCTTGCCCCAGAATCTATAACAACTTTCGACAAACTCTGCGTATATGGAGAGGAACGGCTCGTTCACTTTCAGCTTTTGCCCAAGCCTGCGGGATCTTCGTCATACCCTTTCAAAAGGAAACCTGAGATCTCTGTACTCTGGTGGTTTGATACGAACGACTTCAGCACTTCGAACCTCACGGAGGTGCTTCAAGTTAATCGCCTTCAGGACGAGGATAACTTTGGCGCTCTCGGGGTGATCTGCCCCAGTCTCGTCATGACTTTGCCCCTCATAGGCTGATCTGTGGGGAGTAGTACCCTCGGCTGTGAGAGATTCATCAAATCTCGACCTGATTGCCCCGGATTACCTGATTTCTGGGTGGCTGACTCCCATGCTGCGATCGTTTGACACAGTTTGCCCTAGTTCGCCGGGATATTCTGGCGTCGTGCATTCTGTCCTAATCAAATCTTTCCATCGTGGAAACTTTCTCGCTGTCAAGCGCTTACTCGCTAGTAAAACAAACTGTTCTGCATAAAAGACATATCAAATGCAATGCATATGGCAGTTTTCAAAATCCATTCCTGTTCACTGGAAAAAATTTTGTGGCATAAAATGTATAAAATCATTCATTAACATGTCAACATTAATACAACGCTGTAATGGGAATCCTTTCTAGGAGTCAGTTCCGATGTGATCTTTACCGAAGTATGCTTTCGAAACAAACCTATTTCAATTAGGACTTTTGAAGGTTGTAACGTGGTCAGGTTCACGGTTTATGAAAGAAAAGATAAAGACTCAAAATTTATTTTAACCCACCCATTCTCCGTGATGTTCTCCGATCCTACGTTTAACTAATTTGACCTTAGCGTTCTCCTTTCAAAGGTTGAGTGACAGTTCAAGAAATTACACTTTTCGAAGTGACAGTCACTCTCTTTTCGTCTTTTGGCGTCCGGAGCCACACGATTTCGTTCTTGTTTGAGGATTTTTCTTTCGCAATCCCTTTTCGCTTTTCGTTTTTTGTTTTTTCGTTTTCCCCAAACTTTTTCCTGGACTAACTCTTTAGAGTTTCTTCAATTTGGAAGTCCATCGGGGTACCCTAATTTTTGCCTAAGTCGCTTGCTTTCAAGATTCGACTTAGCGGACTTTTCTTTTTGATTCTTTTCTTTCTCTCTCTTTTTTTTGGAACAAATCGTGTGACATCGGCCCGTATGACTTGTTAAAGAGATCGTGACTATTTCACTCCTGATCGACCAGGCTTAACCATTGCGGTTTTTTAGGTACGACCTATATAGGTGTGATCTATCCTTGAACGGACACTCCTTTTGTAATTTGAACGCTTGGTCAAATTAACTGACACCTATCCTGCCCCGGGTTAAGATTGAAGGTTTTTCATTTTCAGAAAGAAACTCCTACTACTCGGCTCAAAGGGGTTAACAAGAGATTATCTTCCTTATATCTTCGGTGTTTGGGATTTGAAACAATGCCTGTACATCATCAACATGTTTTTTATTCAAAAGCATAGCCTCAGAAGCTTACGTATCATTGGATTTCGTCATCCTCCCCAGATTCCACTTAAACAAGCGTTTGCAATAAGAAAGCAATAGAGTGAACACGAATGGATTAAAACATGCATATTTATTCCATTATCAATATCAATTGAAAACAACAAGCTTTACAAACGAAATTTGCAATTAAACAGGAAAAAAGCTACAAATGTAAATAAACGACATGAAAAAGTGCAGATTGCCAGCTTCTGGGAACTGGGCTCCTTGTCTCTTGACTTGTTGGCGACTCAGCCGCTTCCAGCTTGTCTGTGGTTTGGCAGAGGATTCTGTACCACATTGGGAACATCATCGGAGAAGTTGATTGCCTTGCTATAGATCAAGTCTTGTACCTTGTGCTTGAATGCATGACAATTCTCTATGTTGTGACCGGGTGCCCCGGAGTGGAATTCACAATGTGCATTGGCATCATAACCAAAAGGAGGCGTGCCCTTCGGCGGAGCTAACGTCCTTTTCTCAACAAGTTGCAATTGTAATAAAGTTTGAAAAACCTGAGCATACGGCATTGGAGGCGCATCAAATACTCTTCTCACGGCCCTATCCCTATCCTAAATTCTTTGCTGAGCAGGATGCTGCTGCCCCTGTTGCTGCTGAGGCTGTTGTTGTTGTTGCTGAGGTACGGGAATCGTCACACTAGCGATCTGTTGCTGATGGTACTGGTTCCGACCTCTACCTCTTCCTCAGGAGATGTATACTGAATTAGCATCCCCTTGCTTTTTATTTCTAAATACCTTTTTACCACCTCCAGCTGAGGTCGATTCTCCTGCTTGAATCTTTCCGATCTTGATGTCATTCTCTATACGCTCCCCCAAGAGTATCATATCAGAAAAACTACCCATCGTACAACCGAGAAGCTTGTCATAATACAAACCAGAGAAAGTGCCCACAAAGAGATCCATCAATTCTCGCTCTACCATGGGTGGCTGCACCCTAGCTGCAAGCTCACGCCACCTCTGGGCATATTCTTTAAAACTCTCGCCATTCTTTTGAGAAAGATTTTGGAGTTGGACCCTGTTTAGAGCAAGGTCGATGTTATACTGGTAATGCTTTACAAAGGCTTCCGCCAACTCTTTCCAGCTACCGATCTGAGTGGGCTCTAACCCCATATATCATTCGAGTGACGGTCCAGACAAGCTATCTTGGAAAAAATGCATCAGCTTCTTTTCGTCATTAGAATAAGCAGACATTCTCCGATAATAAGACCGTACATGAACTCTTGGGCAAGTATCCCCCTTATACTTGTCAAAAGTAGGTGGTTTAAACTTGAGCGACACCCTCAAACCAGAAACCAACCCCATATTAGCCATGTCCAACCCCATGGAATTCTGATTGGCAAGACCTCTCACTTGTTCCTAACAGCTTGAACCTTCGGTCATTTTCTGTGGGCACCTCGAAACCCCTGCCCAGCGGAGGGAAAGCATCATCTTGACGATCCTCGCCCCAATGAGAATCCTCATTATCATACCCAGCGTAAGTGGCATTAGGACCAAAGCCAATCTGATTAAACCTGGGACCATACCCCACATTACCAAAGCCCTGATTAGCAACACCCAACCCATAACCAGCGCTGTAGGCACCCATCCCAACACCGTTGTTGCTTGCGTTGCCAAAATCTGCGTTGCCAAAGTCGTGATCGCCATAGCCCTGATTGGCGCCACCAATACCTACACCAGTGTTTCCAGCACCAACACCAAAAACAGCATTTCCAACTCCCATATTAAACCCAGCATTTCCAGCTCCGACATTTCCGTTACCATTACCAACTACATTCCCATTCCCAGCCCCATTATCGTTCTTAGTAGTATTGAGGACGACCACCGGTACAACATCACCCACTCGAGGAGTCCTGACTTGAGAAGGATTAGTAGCAACCCCGCCATGTAGCACACCATGACCGTCAACCCGTGCAATCAGAGGCTGCACCAGAGTTTGAAGTTGCTCCTGGCCCTTGGCCACAGTTTCCATGACTTGCACAAATTGCGCCATCCTGACACGCATCTCCTACATCTCAGTTTGCATTTGATCCATGGCTTTCTTGCAATTACCTCTTGTGGAGTATCGGTGAATTCGCTGATCGACAATATTGAAACAACTAACAAGAGATACAGGAGATAAGATACAGAGTTCAAAAAACCTGTGATGCAAAATGCTAACATGTAAATATGCAACAGGGAAATTCCCCCCGATTCTAGTTCCGGAAAGAAGCCATAAAGACAATGGAGCCCATATAGACAAGCATAGAATCAAAAATACTCGTATATAAGCATGAGCCAACAGGCAGTGTACAAACTACAGCTGAGTGCAAATAGAGAAGACCTCGGCCAACAAGCCTGGCGATGGTCAAGTACAAGCAAGATAACAAAGTACAAAGGAAAACAACAAAGCCGGTCAAGACGGGTGACGCGCCCGAAAATCCTCTAGCAATCTCAACGTCTCAGGGTGGCATGGTCTGGAGAGTAGTCCCTGTATAAGCAACTCCTGCTGGACAAAAGTGGACTGCAAACTCCTAGCATCCTCTTCACAAGTTCCCTCGCCGAAACATGCGTCGAGCTTGCACCTCTTGAAATCAACCTGCAGCTTACAACTCTTCAGCTCCTTAACAGTATCGCTCAATCTGTACTCAACATCCCACCTAAGTGATGACTCCTCTGCAATCTTCGCTTCCTTGGCATTAAGTTACGTCTTCAACTTGGAAATCTGTAGCTTCAGCTTGTCCTCACGCTCCTTGTAGCTAGTAAGCGTGGCATTCCACAATGATTCCCACTTAGAGATTTGCAAATAAGCCACGTCTAGATTCTCCTTTTTAGTAGCAAGCACACTACTAACGGCCTTCATATCCATACCCAATCGCTTTCTTTTGTCAATCTCCTCAGTCAACTCTGTACTCATTCTGTTTACCACCTCAGTTTGCTTCTTCAAAGCATAAGTCGCTTCAGTCTTTTCATGTCGAAGTTGAAAGATCTCCTTCTCTAGTTCTTCATTTGCCTTTTGCAACTACTCCTTTTCGGCTAACAACTTATTGTACTTTTCAATCTCCACGATAGTAGGTTCCTCAATCACGGGAGGGTATAATGGCTCTGCTGCAGGAAATGGCATCAGAAACGTCCTAGCCCTCTCACGAATCCAGACCAAATAAGGATCGTAGGCTCGACTATTGCTTTTTCCAAGTAATGCCTTCCCTCTCCTATGGATGTTACCCCATGCATGCTCCAACCTGAGTAAGGTATCTGCTTCCAACAAGCCCGTGAGATACAGAGATTCCTGTATCTCGTCTTCATTAGGAGGACTCTTTAGAGCGTGTCCAAACTGTCTTACAAGCAAGGAAGGGTTATAGTTAATACAACCTTTCCGACCAATCAGCGGGACATTCGGAAAGCCACTGCAACTATATACGATATCAGCTCCAAGCATATTCCAATTAAACCGTACAATATTCTCCGCAGATAAACCCATCAACCTGGAAGACCACTCTAAAGTACTGGAAGTAGCAATAAATGGTCCTGTCTTCGGAAGGTGACTATGGAACCATTTGTACAACATGGGTACACAGCAGGAAACGTTCTTACCCCTTCGCTTCTCATTCTTATAGTGGATAGAATGATAAACGTATCCTAATAGTGTAGGCACCAGATTCTTTAAAGCGAGAATGAAGAAAGCATCTGAATCCACAAAATCAGGCTGGTTGGGAAATAAGATGATACCATAAATGCACACAGCCAGAATAGCACTGAATACAATCCAACACCCGTCCTTTGCACATTGCGCAGCCTTGTCAACCAAGAAAGATAAATGAAACCCATACGCTCCGTTCAGCTTAACCAAACTCCCTGAGAACTCAGAACCATCCAGACAAACAACTTCAGCAAGCTTATCCAGATTAGGCTTAGCATCATCATGAACATAAGGCATCTGATCTAACACCCGAACTCCTAATAAAGCAGAGAATTCCTCCAAAGTTGGCGCCAAGACATAATCAGGAAACAGAAAGCACCTCAGCTGAGGGTCATAAAACAGCATCAGAGCATATAATCCGTTCAACTCGAACACAGATGGCTTGCATACAAAACTGAGTAGTTTCCCGTACAATTCTATGAACTCAACCCTCACCTTCTGATCAGCTAAAGCAACTAACTTCAACAAAGAACTGATGCCGGGAGAAGGAAGCTTGTAAGCAACGGTCTTCTTCAGAGGCTCCATGTCAGGCAATAAGGTAGAACACTAGAATTTGAGGGGAAAAGCACACCTGCAACATAAGTACATGTTAATGAAATGCACAAATGAAAGTGCGAATGCATATGCAAATAAGGGATCAAGCTTGTTGCTGTAGCTTGAGAATAATTAGAAGTTTATTGTGTTGTAGCTTGAGAATAATCAGCGCTTTTCCTTAGTTAGAATCAATCCAACAATAGGAACCCTTGTATTAAATTCACACTTGTACGGAACCGGGTAATCTGAAGTCTAGAGTTTCCTGTATAACCCCAGCCCACTCACAGGTATGAACTTAATTCACCGACGAGGTATGGCATCCTATGCGTTCATCAGCGTCATAGACTTTCAAGAAACGATGATACGATACTTAGAAGGTGTGGCATCATCATCTCTTGAAGCGGTCTCACTTAGCTGAATTCCAAATAATCGGTTCCTAGAGTCGATAACCCTCATATCCAAAATCCCTTCGAGCCCAAAGGGCCAAAAGGAAAATCATCAAAGAGAATCTCGTTTGAACGCGGATTTCATGGCTAGCTGGTGCATGCAGAGCATACAGGCTCACCACTAATCTCCACTTCTAAGTCTAAGTCTATACTCAAGCCCAGGTCCGGCTTATCTCTCAAAGTGAAACCCCTCCCACAACACAACAGTAATAATATAGTACGGAAAGTAAAAAGCGAAAGATAAAAGCAGAAATGCAAACCCAAAAGATAAACAAACAAGCGCTCAGATTAACTCGCATAGGGAACCGTTGGAGTCCCCAGCTATTGCTACCGCGAAAATAAGGTGCCGGCAAAACAGAAGAGTCACCACCTTTCGTTATTTATCCCACGAAAAGGGAAAGGAAACGATCGGAAAAACCTGACGAAAGGGTATAAGACAAGGTCATCGCAACCATGTCTGGGTTCGGGAGTCGGTTACGCAAGGGGAAGGTATTAGCACCCCTCACGTCCATCGTACTCGATGGGATCCACGCTTGTTGTGTATCTCGAAGGGTTGATTAATATATCTATCTAAAAGTTTGGTCTGAAAAGAAAAGAAAATGACGCGGCAGAACACAACAGTTCTATGCCTACGTATTCCCGTCTGGAACGAGAAATCAGAGTCAACGTAGTTCGCCTAACTACGGGTAAGAATGGGGGAAGGTTGCTCGCCGAGATATCGCATCTCGTGCCTACATACTTTCACACAGCGTAAAAGATCAGAGCAAACGTAGTTCGGGCTAACAAGACCGCAGATTGGTTCAAAAGTTTTAACCCGAGTGGGGTTAACAAATGGTTCTAGCAGTTTGGTGTATGCAGCTCGACCTTTGCAGACTTAGGCGTTTACCGTTTGCGGTAGAACCGAGAGTTAACAAAACTCTCCTTAAGAAAAGGGTTTTCCTGATTAAAGGTCCAAGAGGACAAAAAGAGTTTGATCTTTGTTTTTGAAGTCTTTTAAAGAAGAAGTGTTTTGAGTTTTGTTTGTAACTCATGTTGCACTAAAGACTTAGACTTAAGAGTCAATGCGTCGCATGTCACCCAAAGAGTACCATACTAAACACCCAAGCTATTGAAGAGAGACCCTCCAACAAACCTTTCTCAAGTGCTTAAGGCTCGTAGCGTACAACACGTGTTATCCTATATTAAGTGTTTCAAGAATGTTTGAAGATGAGAAGAGAAAAGACACACTAAAGGGGAGCTAATTCAATCCTAAAGTTGTCATGCAAAGTTCATCCTATGGTTGAGGTTAGGAGGGAAATACCTAATGTTATCATGCATGGTTAGGACCCTAATGTCTATCACATTCCAACTTGAACAAGAAGGAATGGAAATCCTAAGGTAAGGAAGACAAAAGAAGAAGAAGGAAACAATTATAAGAATGCAAACATGAAATGCAAACATGGAAGGTAAGGATGCAATGCAAGTGAGGGAGGAAATATGTGTGGGGAAGGAGCCTCCACAAGCTCATCTCAACCTCAAGCCAAAGTATGAATAAATGCAAAGAGAAGAGAAGAAGAAATGCAACAAGAGCAAATCACAAACAACATTCAAAAGAAGTCCTCAAGGATTCACCACTTTAGGCATGCCTTAGAGACCTCCAAAGGAGGGACCTAAAACTTCCTTAAATGACACACCAAGGTCATTGGACAGAGGGTGACATATTATAATCATACAACCTAAGCCAAAAATGAATATCAAAAGGAAAATGGCAAGGAACCAAGAGAAATGTGCAAAAGATGCTTATGTAATGACATTTGAAAGCACAAAGTTTAAGCATTAAAAGATGAGGTCAAATGAGAATGTTGCACACAATATAAAGATTCACAAATTGGTCCACAAGACCTATAATCAGCCTATAACATGAAACAATCACCATAAGATCCCTCATACAAGCATTACATGGCTTTTGGAGCCAAAACAATACAAGTGTACAAGTGAAAGTGCCAAATTATGAGTCAACTTGCAAAATAAGGAAAAAAATAGTAAAATGCATCTAAAAAAATGCCAAATAAATTCTCCAAGAACCTACAAAGTGTTAGTAATCATATGTTCAAAGGGTAGCAAAATAATCCAAAGGGAAGTGCCTGAACAAGGGGCAAACAATCAAGGGTACCCCAAAACTAGGGAAAATTAGAGCAGGAACAAAATGGCACTCAAAACCAATGAAAATGGTACAATAAAATCCATAGAAAAATATATCCAAAACCCTTAAGATGTATACAACAATGCCACAAAAGATTAGGAGTTTATAACTTATTTTGGTACCTCAATGAAATTCTACAAGATAATGGCTCAAATTTCACAATTTTAATGGCTATTAAAATAGAAAAATCCTAATAAAATGAAAATAAACCAAAAATCATTTTTTTCAATTTCTAAAATCTCTAAAATAAACCAAAAATCAAGAATTAATGTGCATTATTTCTATTTTTTATGAAATAAAAGCTAGCATGCATAAAGAAAAGAAAATAAGCAAAAACAATGAGAATAAACAAAAGCGTGTGGCAATTAGTAAAATAATACAATTATGATTTGGACTGGGCTGGAAAGTGGGGTGTGATTAGCAACTGACTTAAGCCCATCCAACAGAATTAAAGAAATGGTGCCCATAGGGAAGCGTGGCGTGGCAAGTTCTGGAGCATGAGATACGTGTACTGGGTCAATGTTTCAACTCAATCCAAAGGCCCATGGCTTTCTTCTCCATTTTGAATTGTGAAAGGGAGGGAACTCAGACTGGTTGCATGCACGGTGGCCGGACGTAGTTCCGGTCATCCCTAACCTCTGACTAAAACCCTATCTTGCTTATTTCTCCACCAAATTCAATGATTCTTGAACCAGACTTGCTCCAAATTCCACATAGAATTCAACTATGGTGATGAATTGAACTGAAACTTCCTCAAACTCCAAACCCGTGTGCAATCAAGAAAATGCCAAGAACATGAAATCTTCATGAAAGCTCTCAAATTGTTACCAGAAACATGATTTACTTCCAGGGGATTACAAATATGCAAGAATGGAGGCATAAAGATCCATAAATAATGAGGTATCTTGATTTGTGTATACCTCTGAAATTGGAGATGTAGAACCTCAACCAGCCACGAATTCTTCAGGAAATTGGTGCAGAATCACTCCAAGATGATGGATGAAGGTGTTTGAATCCTTGAAATGGATTCAATTGATGTGGAATTGGGAAATCGTATTTCACTTGGAAGCTCTCTTTTTCAACTTGCTAGGGCTCTGTTTCTTCACCAAAATCTAGCCAAAAAAATGATAGATCTCATGTGTGACACTTATAGAAAGTATTTGTGGCAAATTGGGGGCCCAATTGTGAGAGAATGAATGAAATGGATTTTGGATTTTCAATTATGGAAGCCCATGGAAATGGATGAATTCATGGCCAATTTTCCTTGTTTCTGACTCAAATCCATTCCTTGCAATGTAAGGAATACCTATGGCTCACAATTACTCCTTGTTTCCATCTCAATGGCTATGATCCATTATGTTTCTTAAACATGAAGAAAACTTGAAATACCCCACAAAGCATGTCTCAATTGCAATTGATTTTGTCACCAATGATCTTAAAATATGTTTTCCATTCAAAATGAGCACAAATATGACCATATTTGATTAAATTTTGGCAAGATCACAAACTTGGATTTTCACATGCCTTTCACAAAATCTCCTTCACCAATCTTCAACCACGAGCTAGCCCATTGATAAATTGAGGTTTAGTTGACCAAATGGCCCCATTTGGAGAAACTTTCATGTTGGAAAAAAATTCCATTTGAGTTATGCAAAGTAGTGAACTTGACCTGTAATTTTATGACCTGTAATCAAAGTTTCCCAAAATACCCCTGCCTTGCAAAGCTTGTAACTTAAGCTCTACAAATCAGATGAAAGACTTCTAGTACAATTTGGAAAGCTAAGATCAAGACCTACAACTTTCATGTTGGCCGAGAGTTGAGATGAAACTTGTATCTTAAGATAAGTGGTCTTGAAGTTAGGCACTAAACATGGGATTTTACACTGAGAACCCTAATTTAGCAACTCCTCACACCTTGGATTCTTCTTGATTGATCTTGGAATAACATCTCAAATGCCTCAACACAAAATCCCATGATCATCATGACTTAGAATTGAGTCTTAACCTCCTTTAATTGTACAGTTGACTTAGGGTTGACCAGATGAAAACCCTAACTGCAACACCTTCAACTGTGGCTCTTCACACCTAGCATAATGACTTGACTGAGCTCCACCATGACCCTTAAGGCACTCCATGAGCTCTATCCACATACTCTATCCATAATCAAGGCTTCACAACCCACTGATGGTCTTCAATTGGCCCCCAAATTAGGAGATGAACCACATACCAGCATCCAAACTTCTCAGGAACACAACCCACTTTCTAATGACTTTGGTGACCTCTCAAGCTTGAATAAGACCTCTAGATAGGCTCCTCTTGATATAAACCACACTTGATCCCCTGATAAATGAATAATGCTATGTTATGCAAATGCTAGACCAATGATATGCTAATGCAATGAAACAAAAGTCAAGTAAGAAAAAGGTTAGGCAAATTTTGGGGTGCAACAATTATACCTATGGAATGTGCTAGCATCCTAAGTATCTATAGTACTCTACATGAACCTCTTGTTTTATTGTGTTATTTGTTATTTTTGTCTGTTGAAGGGTGTAAAGAAAAAGGGGAAAGACCTAAGGTGTTAGTCGTAAGTATGCTCGCCAAGACATCGCATCTCGTGCCTACGTATCTTGACGGGAATGGAATCAGAGCATTCGTAGTTTCCCTCAATATGGGTGAAAAACTCTTGACTGTGGTCAAGGTTTCAAAGGGAAGAGGTAAGTGTCTATGGAAGAACACCTACATAGAGTTAAGAAACTCTAAAGCTAAGGCTATGTTAAAAGGGAGGTAAGTGTCCACGGCAGGACACTTACATAGAGTGCGACGACTCTAATCCTAAGGCTATATATATATATATATATATATATATATATATATATATATATATATATATATATATATATATATATATATATATATATATATATATATATAATATATATATATATATATATATATATATATATATATATATATATATATATATATATATATATATATATATATATATATATATATATATATATATATATATATATATATATATATATATATATATATATATATATATATATATATATATATATATATATATATATATATATATATATATATATATATATATATATATATATATATATAATATATATATATATATATATATATATATATATATATATATATATATAATATATATATATATATATATATATATATATATAGATATATATATATATATATATATATATATATATATATATATATATATATATATATATATATATATATATATATATATATATATATATATATATATATATATATATATATATATATATATATATAAGTTAAAACTCAAATCACAATTTTATATACAAATCTACAAAGTAAAAAAAAACCAAAAATATGTATATATATATATATATATATATATATTAAGCATTAAACTGAAAAACTTAAAAAAAAATTGAAATTAAAAAGAAGGTACATGTAAAACAAGAAAGAAAATGGAAGGTACATATGCATAACTGAAAACCAGATGTATAAATATATTATTATAACCTTTAAAAAGTAGAAATAAGTATATCACTATAACTTCTAAAAGACTACCAATGGGTATAATTTTAAAAAAGAGTAGTAACTAAAAAATTAGCAATAATTATAACTTAAAAAAAACAATTAGCAGTTAGTATAGCTAAAAAAATTTAGAAGTAAGTATAACATATAACTATATCTTAAAAACAAACAGAAGTATATGTGTAACTGTAATTAAAAAAAAGTATATAATCAAAACTGATAGAAACAAACATTTAAAAGGAAGACAAGATATGACAGCAGAACAACAGGGCAATGACTCAAGCAAAAATCAGAAATTATAGCAGCAACACATCAATAATGATAAGATCGCATTCAAACCGAAACAAAACTCAACACATACCAATCGATAAATACGCTACGTAGTCAAATCAAAACTAGCACAAAATATTAAAACATCATACAATATAATACAAGAGAAAACTCGTTCCCAAATGTTACCACGATGTCAAATCGTTGTTGCCGGAAGTTGGAGGAGCAAGATGCTGCGCTCGCTGTTGCGGAGTGAGTTGGTACACTGTTGTGGAGAGAGAGTGATGAAACTTGAGTGTTTTTTTCTTCTTTTTTTTGTGTCTTCTTTGTTTTACTAATACACACACACACATATATGTGTGTGTGTGTATATATATATATATATATATATATATATATATATATATATATATATATATATATATATATATATATATATATATATATATATATATATATATATATATATATATATATATATATATATATATATATATATATATATATATATATAAGACTAAAAAATAGACAAGAATGATAATAACAATTAACACAATATTTTTTTTTTTGTTTTTTATAATAAGACAAATGAAAAGAATTAAATATTATGTTTTTGTGTTCTTAGATGGAGAAACATAATTAAGTATTGATTACATAGGACGTTTTGTGTTTTTTATTAAAAAGAAAATATTAATAAACAAATTAAAAATAAAATTATTAATAAAAATAAAAATAAAAATTTAATATTTAATTAAATCTAAATAAATTAAATGATTATTTAACTAAAAATAAATAAAAATGATTAAAAAACGAAATAAAAAGTCAAGCAGAAAAGTGCTCGAAAAAAGAACAAAATAAATGTACCAAAATAATCATCGCAAAATAAACGTCTTGGAAAAATACATTGTTTGGTCAGATTTTGGAATAAATTTTACCCGCTAAAAAGACTTAAACTGATCAAAAAACGTCTAAAAGGTGGTCGAAAAATTTAAATGAGCACGTCAGGTTAAACTATGCGAAATGCTGATTAATATCACTCATATTTATAGGCTCGACCTTGAAATTTTTTGTCTACTGATTTTACACAGTTGAATTTTATTTGACCAATTCGGCTGTAATTCTAACAAGTTTATTCCAGATGACATTTCATACACTATGCAAGATGAAGTGCATGTTATGCTATACAAACGATGCAAAGCAGAAAAAAATAGAATCTTAGGGTCAAAAATTAGGGTATGACAGATGCATCTATTTGAGTTTCTTCTATCCGGAGATATGGAGATTGAAATCTTTGTCTCGACGTGATAGGAGAGGCTTAAATACAAACATGCACATTTTTTGGCCCTAAGATGCCACAAGATGAATGATATGAATGCAAGACAATGATCTTGTGGGGAGTGATGCCACAAGGGATAACTGCATACTGGGGAAAGAGGTACAATCATTAGAGGTTTTGTCAGAAATACATTGAGAAAAACTCTGGGAAAGTACAACAACAACCATCAAAGACATTCAGAAGAGCATTGAATGAATTTTGGAAAACATCAGGCATCCATCACAGATATTCAAAATTGCATTGAATAAGCTCCACTGAGAAATCAACAGTCATCATCCATGAATGAAACTAGATGGAAAAGAGTCACAATATTCAAAATATCACTGAATGAGGTGAGCAGAACTCAGAGAAAAACATTAGAGATAATGAAAACAAACATCAGAGACATCCAGAAAAGCATTGAACGAACTCTGGAAAATATCAGAGATATTCAGAAAAGTGTTGAATAAACTCCGGAAAACATTAGAGATATTTGGAAAAACATCGAATAGACTCCATAACTCATCAAAGAAGCATTGAATGGAGAATGAAAACAGACTTGAAAATATTCAGCAACTGTTAACCATAGTTAGAATAAATTAAAGACATGTAGAAGAGCATTAGATGAAGGGCAAAGATTCTGAAGATACATCCAAAACATTTAAGAAAACACTAAATGTACGGGAAAAGATTTTGAAGACATGTCTGGAAGAACATCAGATAAGCAATATCATATCTGGAATAATGTCAGATAGACACGAAGAGGTTTCTAGAAAAACATTAGAAGCAAAGTCGTATCTAGAAAAATATCAGGTAGACACAAAGGAGTTTTGGGAAAAAATCAGAACATAAGACACATCTTGGAAAACATCAGACGGTAAGAGAAATGAAATTCTGGAAAAACCATCAGAATTACATAGGTATATATTTGGAAACTCACTGGGGAGTAAAACCAATTTTGGAAGGGAATCAAAATCACAATGGAAATATCTGGAAAAACATCAGATAGGGTCCTGGAAGAACATCATAACAAAAGCCTCAATCTACAAAACATCAGAGAGATAAACACATTTGCTAAAGCCTCTGATAGATTTTGGAAAAGTGTCAGAATCACAATGAAAATATCTGGAAAAACATCATATAGGTTCTGGAAAAACATCAGAGCAAAAGCCTCAATCTGGTAAAGCATCAGAGAGACAGACACATGTGACATCTAAGAATGGCATTAGATTAAAAGAGGAACAGACATATCTGGAAAAAACAATTGGATAAGAAATTCCATATCTAGAAGAATATCAGATAGACACGACAATATCAGTTTGGTAGACGCCAAGTAAGTTGGACTTTGACCACAAGGTAAGACATGGGTAACGAAACGACCTCTGGCAAAAAAGCATATGTGGATGAAACACTCTTGCTATGCATATGTATATGGATTATGCTATGATATATGATCAAATGCATATGTATATGCTGACAAAATGACACGACTCTTTTAGGGAGAAGACAAGACTGGAAGACTTATTCCTCAACACGGAGATCACTGCCATTCTGCTTGGGGACTAAAGGTGTTACTGATGTACATATCTCTGCCACACTTGTAAACCGTATCAAGTTGTTGATCCTTGTAGGAAGGATATATAGCTGCTTGGGGATTTTTCAAGTAAACTGCCCCAGATTAGCTGACTGTTGTAGATCAGCTGATTATTTCTTCAGCTGGATTGATGCTGGAAATGAATGCTTAACGGTGCGCTTAGAAAGCTTGCCCTAGTCTAAGTCTTGAAAGATCTTCTGGATAAACCAATTCTGAGAAGGACTTGCACTGGACCATAAATATTGAAATAATTCTTAATAGGATCTGGAAAGAACTTGCCCCTGATAGGATCATTGACCAAGTTTCTCAACTGTTTGAAAATTCCTCGAGAGGATAGCAGTTTACAAATAAAGGTATTTGTACAAACATGGTAACTTAAAAGCAAAGTCATGCAACTTTTGAAATCAAAATCTTTTGGAAGATGCAAAGTGTATAAGTCACTGGTCTGAACACGGCAGTTCAAGACATCAAAGTGAAAGGTTAAAGCAAAGGTTGTGATGCCAAAATAAATGATCTGTAAAGATCTTTTGGAGTTAGTTTACGCAACCTTGTTGTAGTATGCTTTCAAAATAACCTTGCTTTAGTTAGGTCTTTTGAGGGTTGTAACATGGCCTGGTTCACGGTTCAAGAACAAAGGATAAAGGCTCAATGTTTATTTGTACCTACCCAATCTTCGTAATGATCTTTAGTCCTATGCTCAGTTAACTCAAACTATGCACTCAGGTTTCCCAAGAGGTTGGAAATTGCACTGATGATAGTGATGATGATGGCTCAGAAGTCAATGGACTCTTGAGATGGAAGTCACTGCTTCTTTACAACATTTGGTTGTTGTTTTTTTCTTGAAGGCTTTCATGGTAAGAATTTGAATATTTCCTTTTTTATTATCCGTAGCTTTTGCCTGGACTATTTCTTTTGAAGCTTACAACCAACAGGATGCCCCATTTTTTCCTAGGTCTCCTTCATAGGTTTTGACTTAGCGAGCTTTTTCTTTTTTGATTTTTTTTGAAGGAAAAAGGAGTGACTACCTGACTTAATGATTACGGTGAACCATCATTGGCTTTTGAATTGAAGACTTCTTCGACACTTGTTTACTGTGTGTGAAAGAAAATTTATGAATGCAACCTTTATATGAAATGTGTCCTTGCATGAACGCACAACCAAGTTAACTGAGAACTACCCTACCCCAAGTTATGCTTATGGTTTTTTTGTGCAAAGAAAGAAACTCCAATCTCAAGGCTCGAAGGGTTTTGACAAGGGAATAACTTCCTTATTTCTACAGTGTTTGGGAGTTGAAACAATGCCTTACATCGTCAGCAAAATTTATTTGAAAGCATACCAGCAATTATGGGTATAACGTTTTCGTCATCCTTCCTCTAATCTTTGCATAATCAAAAGAAATTGGACAAGAGATAAATATTTTGAAAAGAAAGCAAAAAGATGTAAATAACATACAAAATGAATTGAATCAAAAAATTTCAAAGCTCATTTCATTAATCACGAAAGTACAAACATAATTCGAAAGTAAACAGCTGGTACAAAATAAGGAAAAGGCAAACAACAAGAAACATGGCCTAGTGACAAGTTAGTAACAATGATGAGTTGTCCTTTCTGAAATACTGGCTTTTGGGAAGATATTCAGTTGAAGTTGACTGAAGCTTCACTTTTGATGCTCTGGTAGGGGATTTGTCTGGACATTAGGATTGGTGTCATGAAAGCTAAGGTTTCCGACCTTAATCAAATCATGCACTATAGCCTTTAGTGCATAACAATTTTCCAAATTGTGGCCTGCAACACCTACATGGAATGCATAGTGGAGATCAGATCTGAATCTAGCTGGAAGAGAATTTGGAGGAGGAGGCAGAGTCTTGTTGTAATCAAACCTTTTTGAACCAGACCAGGATAATGTTTTGTGTGCGTCATGGGAATATGATTAAATTGATTCCTATTACGGTACTGATTCCATCCTACAGTCGGACGTTGGGGATCTTGAGTTGGTCGTGGGGCAGCAACCACATGAGTAACAACAACAATGGTAGGGTGATTAGCATGATGAGGTCTAGGAAGAGTTCTCACTTCAGTCATGACAGCATTGGCATGGTCTTCTCTCTTCTTTTGGAAGTTCCCGTAGGATTCCTTCACACCATTAGAAAATTCAGCACCCTTGGACACTTTACCATTTTTGAGTCCTTCCTCGAGTCTTTGACAAATAGTTAACAAATCAATGAAGTTAGAAGAAACATTGTTAATCATATTTTCCCAATATAATGGAGACAAGGTGTCCAGGACATTCCAATCAGCTCCTTTTCTGCTAGAGGGGGTTCAACTTGAGAAGCGAATGTTGCACCCCAAAATTTGACCAACAATTATTTAATTCATTGAGTGTTTGAAAATGGATACCTTCATCAGAAAGTTCAAGAGATCCTCAGAGGAAGTGGATTGAAACCAGGGCTGTGTGCTTCAAAGCTTGAGAGTTGTGGGTGTTCCTCAGATGATTCTGAGACTTTGAGAATGAACTTGATGTTTTGAGAAAGCCTATGAGATGTCTTGATAGCCTTCATGAAGCCCAAAGAGGTCATTGTGCAAGAGTTCAGAAGATTCAACCATGAATGATAGAATTAGGGTTTTGACTGGGTCAACCCTAGGATAACTGAAGATTTGGAGAAGGTTGAGACCCAATCCATGGGCCATGAGATCATGGAATGATGTATAGAGATGTTATAAAGATGATTCCTAGACCAACTCATCATGATTGAGGAGTTTGAGAAGTTTCAAGTTAGGGTCCCCAAGGATTGTCAGTGAAAAACCCTAATTTGATCCCTATATTCCAGGCAGTTTTATCTCTAGATGTGATTGATATCTCATCTTCCCCATAACATGAATGTTGTAGAGCTTGTTCTTAGCTTTAATTTGAGTGGTGGAAGTCCTTGATAGGAGTTACAGAGCTCAAGTTATGGTTTTGACAAATTACAGGTCAGCAGAGGTGTGTGAATCTGGGTCCTTGAAAGTCACCCAACTTGCAGACAACTTTTGCCCTAGTAGGTTGATTCCTATGACTTCTTGGTCAACATGAATGTTGGAGGGAATCTTGTTAGCTTTTAATTTGAGTGGTAGAAGTCCTTGATAGGATTTGTGGAACTCAACTTATGGTTTGAACAAGACAGGGGGTATTTTGGTCATTTGTCAGTTATAGGTCATTTTAGCCAATGCCTAAAACTCCTATTTCCAAGCCTCAAATGGAAAAACTCAAAACATGAAAGTTGCTCAAAATGTGATTTTAAGTCTAGAAAGAAGGTCACAAATTGTTGGAAAAGCTCATAGCATGAGATTACATGATTGGTCAAAAATGAACTAAAAATGGCTTATAAACTTGAAAAGTTGAATTTGGAAAGTGATTTGGAAGATCCACAAATCCAAAATAGGTCATCCAATATATCATTTTGATTGGAAAAACCATTTTGAGAACTTTTGGTTTAAATAGATTTTTCATTTGAGGCTCCAAAAATGGACTTCCTTTGGAAATTTATTACTTGCATAAGAAGGCAACTTTGCAAAACCCTACATAAGTGAAATGTAAGGGCTGCTTTCATTCATTAACATTCAATATCTCATATTAAGACAATTTGGCATGAGATTACAAGGGATAAGGCAAGGGAAATGATATTTTTCAACTTCTCATTTAAGGAGAAGTTCATGACTTTTCTAGATCCTTCTAGATGATTCCACAAGCTTCCATCAATTGCTATTTAAAGAGTGCCATGCAGAGAGATTGGAGGTTGGTGAAGTTGGTGAAGAGAGTGAGAGGAGAGAGAGATATTCAAGGGTGGATTCCATTGCAAGCAAGCTTCGGATCTCATGCTACCAGCCATCTCCTTCACAACCATTGCAAACAGAAGACTGGTGATCATCCAAGGATCATCTAGAAGCAATTCCAAGGCTTGAATCGTGCTCTACATCACTCCACCATAACCTCTTGACAGGTTCCTTCTCCATCTTAATTCTCTTGAATTATTATGGTCTTGCTTAGTTTTAGAGGTATAGGAAGGTTGTACTAGGCTAGATGATTAAACCCTAGGAGTCGTAGCTCATTCCATGACAATGCATAACAGAACCATGAATCTTTAATCTCCAAGAATTGTGTAGATTGTTAGTTTTAGGCACTTAGAACTGGTTTAGAATAGCTAGGGTAGCATGAAGAGTATCTGTACAACATTAGAATCAAGACTAGTGAAGGTTGATCTCAGTTGATTTCATTTGAACCATGATCTTTAATCCCTCTGTTAGAACAACCTAGGTAGAGTTAATAAAAAGTGTACGCATGGCTGTGTTCTAGGCATTTAGTAGAGCATTTCTTGTTTTTGGAATCTTGTTGAACCATGGCCTGAGCAGAGAGAACGAGCCAGTTGAATTTGAGTGCATGGGAGGAGGGTTCTGAAAACCCTAGGTTGTATTTGGGACGATGAAGGAGGTCCCTTGGATTGGCTCCAGATTTTGACTTGTTATGATAATCCAACGGCTCGTGCGCGAGTCTGAGAAAGAGAGGGAAATTTCAAAATAGATTGAAACGCGGCGTTTCATTTAAGCCAGCGTTCTGGGCTCAGCTTTCTATTCGCCCCCCCCCCCTTTTTTTGCTGGCCCAATTGTTTTAACTAGCGAGAGTTGCTGTTCACACCCCCCTCCCTTTAATTGATTTTAATTATTTTATTTTCTTCTTTTATTTTTCTGTTTTGATTAATTCATAAATAATTGATAAAAAATGATTTTTTAATTCTTCTTTTTTCTATGATTAGATGATAATGTGTAGAAAATTATAAAAATAAAAGTGGGATTTTATTTTTTAGTTTAGTATTTTAGTAGATTTTTCTTTTAAAATAGCTTTTATAATGATTAGTTTTTATATCATGATTTTGTAGGAATTATTTTAGGACCTTCCCTTAGGTTTTTTTATCCATTCTTTTTTGTGCAATTAGATGATGAATCATAGTTCCCCATAGGATTTTTTTCTAGAATTTTAGAATTAAATTTTGGTTAGTTTAATTAGGGTTGATGTAGGGTATCCTAATTAGGGTTTAGATTGTGTCTAGGTGATGAATTTCTTTCTTTGATTGAGTTTTGTCTTGATTTTTAGGTAGAGGCCTATGTAGATGTTATGAGTAGGTGTTGAGGACCCTTGTGAATAATTGTTAGATTTTTCCCCATTAGTTTAGTATTTTTAGGTATTTTCTGAAGTTGCCTGTTGATTTTGTCTCCCCTGTGGTTATCTGTTCATCTTTGGGGTTCATTGTGGGGAATTTGTTGTGGGGCTTGTGTTGTCTTGAAGACCTTGATGGAGAGCAAGATGAAGAGAAGATTGTAGAGCAAGACTCAGAGACCCAGAGCTTGGATTATTCCCTGTCTGTGAGGTTGGGGATCCTGAAGTTTGAAGGAAGTTCATGGTACTTTCCTGAGGAAGGCACTATGAATGACTTTCATTCTTTCTTCTCACCTCTTTCTTAAGTATCCAATGATGTGGGAGCCAACTTGTGAGTTTAATTTCTCCTGAGGAGGAATATAAACTGATCACATGTTGTTGAGCCACATGGGATACAATTCCTAAGTGGAAACCTCCTAGTACTTTCCTGAGGAAGGTCCTATGGGTCTATTCACTTAGCTCCATTAGTATGTCTAGGATTTCTCAAGTGTCCAATGATGTTGGAGCCAACTTGTGAGTTTAATTTCTCCTGAGGAGGAATGTAAACTGATCACATGTTGTTGAGCCACATGGGATACAACTCCTAAGTGAAAGCCTCCTAGTACTTTCCTGAGGAAAGTCCTATGGGTCTATTCACTTAGTTCCCTTAGTTTGTCTAGGATTTCCTAAATATCCAGTGATGTTGGAGCCTGCTTGTGAGTTTAATTTCTCCTGAGGAGGAATGTAAACTGATCACAGTGGTTGAGCCACATAGGATATAACTCCTGAGTATACACCTCCTAGTGCTTTCCTGAGGAAGACACTATGAGTCTGCTTACTTAGCTCCCTTTCTTTGGTAAGCTTGTTCTGAAGCTTGAAGACTGGGATTGATTTCTTTTGGTTAGGTTTTGCTTTAGGGCTTCGCTTTCATTTTGATTCAGATTCTGTGTTAGGGTTAGGATTAGAGAGTAGATTCTTTCTCAAGCATGTGTGTTTTGTTTGCCTGATGGCACTTCATTTCTTCTATCGGTATATTGCTTGATAGCATGTTGTTTATTTTTCAGTATGATTACTGTTATTTCATGACTGGCTTGAGGTTGAGACGAGCTTGTGGAGGCTGAAGCCCCACACACATTTCCTCCCTCACTTGCATTGCATGCATTTTACTGTTAAAGCTGATGCTTTTGTCTGTTTTGATGTATCATTGATATGCTCCCTTAGGACTCTCATTTCTTTGATAAGGATTTGATGATAGACTTTTAGGTTGAAACCTATGCATGACAACTTCTAGGAGTTCCCTGTTCAAACCTCAACCATAGGATGAATCCATGGCATGATAACAATAGGACTTGATAGTCTCCCTCCTAGTTGAGCCATTTTTTCCCGTAGTTTCCCGAACTACGTTTGCTCTGATCTTCCATACAGTGTGGAAGTACGTAGGCATAGGATGCGACGTCCTAGCGAGCAACCTTTCCCCCGTAGTTAGCCGAACTACGTTGACTCTGATTTCTCATTCTCTGATGAGAATACGTAGGCATAAAGTGCGACGCTTTGCCGAGTCATTTTTCTTTTCTTTTTCAGCCAGCCTTGATAGGTAGATAGATTATAACCAACCCGTCCAAGTAAACAAACAAGCGAGGATCCCGTCGAGTACGACGGACGTGAGGGGTGCTAATACCTTCCCCTTGCGTAACCGACTCCCGAACCCAGACAATGGTTGCGATGACCTTGTCTTACCCTTATTCGTCAGGTTTTCCCGATCGTTTCCTTTCCCGCTCTGAGGGATAAATAACGAAAGGTGGCGACTCTTCTGTCATGCCGGCACCTTATTTTCGCGCAAGCGACAGCTGGCGACTCTGCTGGGGACTTCTAGCATCTAGGGACTTTTCCCATCCCTTATGTTAGGACCGTTTCCCATCCCCTACGCGAGTCAATCCTATCGTTTGTGTGTTTGCTTGTTGGGTTGCGTTTATTTATCGCATCTTTACTTCCCGCATTTTATTTCCCGCATTTTTATTTCCAGTTTGATATGATTATTTGTGCTGCTGTGGGAGAGGGATGTTACTGTGAGTGAAAAGCCGGACCTGGGCTTGAGTACACACCTAGATATAGTTGCGGAGAAGTAGTAGACGAACCTGTCTGCTGAGCAGGCACAGTTCCCTATGAAAATCTGCGCTCAGACGAGATTCTTGCAGATGTGCTCCTTTCCGGTCCTGAGGATCTGAGGGGAGTCCAGACGTGAGGATTGTCGACTCTGGGGACCGATCATTTGGAAGTCAGCTAAGAGAGGCCTCTTCATGACTTGACGATGCCACTCCTTCTGGGAATCGTATTGTCACTCATGAAAGTCTGTGACGCTGACAACCGCATAGGATGCCGTACCTTTGTCCGTGGATTAGGTCCATCATACCTGTGAGTGGGGTTGGGATATTGCAGGAAAACTTTGACCTCCAGACTACCTGGTTTTCTTGACAGTGAATCAGTTATGTTGGGTTCTCAGTTGCAGAGATGTTCTTGATGGAGCAAGGGTTTGATCAGAGAATTTTATCATCGGGTGTTTGTCTGTTCCTGATAGAGCAGATTCCGATCAGAGTATTGTTATCAGAGGTTTGTTCTGGATGGAGCAGATTTTGGGTGGGGTCTGAAGATCTCATTGGCAGTTGTTGTTTGTTCTTGATAGGGCAGATTTTGAGTGGGGTCTGAGGATCTCGTCAGCGGTTGTTATTTGTTCTTGATAGGACAGATTTTGAGTGGGGTTTGAAGATCTCATCAGCAGCTGTGTATTTGTTCTTGAGAGGGCAGATTTGTGATTTGGGGTCCGAAGACTTCATCAACAGATATTCCTTGATCTTGCATCCGGGGTCTTTATTATCAGGCCTTCGTTCTTGTCAGAGCAGAATTTTGATCTCAATCCTATCAGATGGTTGTTCACAGCAGATCAGATCAGTGGTTTTACACCGGGGTCTCCTTCCCATCAGTGACTGTTGACATCGAATCTCCACAGCAGCCACCTGGATATATTGTTGCATACCTGCATTTTGCATTAGCTTGCATAATCATTCGCATTCCATTGGCGTGTGTCTGTGACAGGTACCGTTTCCCCGATCCAAGATCTCTCATTGTGTTACTGCAGCCGTTCTCAGAAAGACTGATGCGTATGAGTTCCCGGTCCTTGATGTGTCGAATCTGACTATTGCTATGTGAGGTTACTATGTCCATGATTGGGCTTGGATTCCTCTCCTTATTACTGTCAGCAGGTGCCAGGATCGGGGGAAATCTCTCAAGTACACAGACACACGCATGCATCTGCATAAAGCATTCTTGCATGACATACATTCTGTTACCTTTTCCTAACCCTTGATGTTGACAGGTTTTTCAGGTACTCAGGTTCCGAGCTGTTTTCGATCTCCAGGATTGATCAAAGATTCATCCACCGCTACTCAACTCGCGCCAATCAAACGAGAATCATGGACCAGGTACAGTCAGATGTTCAGGAGCTTCGTGAACGGATGGATCGTTTTATGGAGTTGATGCAAGTAGTTGCGAATGGGCAAGATCAGCTTCGTACTTTGGTTCAACCTCTCATCTCCAGGGTTGACAGTAATGGAATACTTCACGGCGGGGCCGTGCCCACTCCTCCTCAAGGGGATACTCCACAGAACGTTGTTCCTGTTGCCGGGGGCAACGGTAGTGCTAACGGCAATCTTATGACTAATCTCGGACTTAATGCGGCGGGCGCCGTCAATGGTGGTTTGGGAGCCAATGTTAACATGGGGCCGGTCAACGGCAATGTTGGTGCAGGAAATATGGTGGTGCCTCAACCGTGGCTGGAGGACCATCAGGATGACATATTCTCTCAGAGAGGTGTAGAGGCTGAGTTGACTGCTGAGGCTCGACTCAGGTTCAAGGCGCTGGAAGATAAAATGAGAGATATAGAAAATCAGAACACATTGGGCGTTGACATGTCCAAGCTCGGGCTGATTGCTGACTTTAAAGTACCTCACAAGTTTAAGGTGCCTATCTTTGAGAAGTATAGAGGCACTACTTGTCCCCGTGTTCACCTCCGATCTTATTACAGAAAGATGTCCGCTTATTCCGATGATGAGAAGTTGCTGATGCACTTCTTTCAGGATAGTCTTTCTGGCCCATCGCTCGAATGGTATATGGGTTTGGAGCCCGCTGCTGTGCGCACCTGGAAAGATCTTGCAGAAGCGTTTGTTCTCCACTATCAATATAATAGCGACTTGGCTCCCAACCGAGTTCAGCTTCAGAACCTCTCGCAGCGGAGCAATGAAAGCTTCAAAGAGTACGCCCAGCGGTGGCGTGAATTGGCTGCTCGGGTTCAACCGCCGATGGTTGAGCGTGAGTTGGTACAAATGTTCGTGGCTACCCTTCCTGGAGTCTATTATGAGAAGCTGATCAGTGGCATGTCCGGAACATTCTCAGCCCTCATCACTTTGGGCGAGCATGTTGAAAATGGTATAAAGATCGGAAAGATTCAGGGCGAATCATCCTCATCTGGAGGAGCTAGCAAGAAACCCTATACTGGCAAACGCCGAGAGGGCGATGCCAGTGCTGTCACTAATGCTAGGAGAAAGGGCAAGGGCCCTCAGTCTCAGATCGCTAGCATAAACATCCCAGCTGCACCCCCGCAGCCGCAGCAGCAGCCCCAGCAACAGAATAATCAGGGATATAAGAGATATCAGAATCGGGGTCCCCTGGCAAACCGTCATTTGGAAACTCCTCCTATGTCATATGCACAGCTTCTGCAGACGCTGCTTCAGCTCCAATTGGTTCAAAAAAGGACATTGGCTCCCTTGACAGGGGCACCACCACCGGGGTATGATGCCAATGCTACTTGTGAATTTCATTCGGGGGCACCTGGCCATACAGTTGAGAATTGCAAAGCTTTTAAGCACAAAGTCCAGGACTTGGTCGACGCCAAGGTTATCAACTTTTCTGACAGCGTGCCTAACGTCACCAAGAATCCAATGCCTCATCATAGGGGGGGCGGAGTAAATGCTGTTATCACTGAAGAGAATTCAGACTTGCTGACTGATGTCAAAGATCTGAAGACGCCGTTGAGTTTTGTTAAAGCTAAGTTGCTAAAGAAAGGCTTCTTTCCTGGATGTGGAGAGTTTTGCATGGCTTGTGCTACACTTCCTGATGGGTGTGAGCAGTTGATCGAAGGTATCCAAAGTCTGATGACCGAGGGTATTTTGCAGTTCAGTCGAAGCGTTGAGAATGCGTCAGGGGAAGTCGTGCTGAAGCAGGCGGACGAAGTTGCTACCATTACCATTCCTCGCCATCCTATCACTATTTCTGCGCCCCGACCGCCTACTATCACCATCACCAGGGCCGGACCAATCCCATTCGAGAGCACTAATGCCGTCCCATGGCATTACGGCGCCGAAGTGTATTGTAATGGTCAGAAAATAGAGCTTGAGCCATCCAGATCGACTGCGCAGAATCTTGCTGAAGTCAGTGGTATCACTAGAAGCGGAAGAGTATTCGCGCCGGCGGAGGTCGCAGCAGAGAAAGTAGTCCGAGCTGACGCTATGGACAAGGGTAAGGGTAAAGCTGTTGAAGAGGTCCCTGCAGGGGCAGAGAAAGACTTGTTGGTTAAAGATGCTGAAGAGTTCATGCGACTGATCAGGAAAAGTGACTACAAGATTGTAGATCATCTTCACCAGACTCCGTCAAAGATCTCGATTCTTAACCTGTTGCTGTGTTCTGAAGCGCACCGCAATGCATTGCTGAAAGTATTGAATGCTGCATACGTGCCGCAGGAGATATCAGTGAACCAACTCGAGGAAGTGGTAGCCCATGTCAATGCTGGTAATGGGCTGGGATTTACAGATCTGGAGCTGACTCCCAAGGGAAGAGATCACAACAGCGCCTTGCACGTCTCGATAGAGTGCAGAGGCACGATTATGTCACATGTCCTAGTGGATACGGGTTCCTCGCTTAACGTGCTTCCGAAGAAGGCACTGATGAAGTTGGATACCCGTGGACTGCTGTGCACGCCCAGTGATCTGGTCGTGAAGGCCTTTGACGGAACCAAGCGCCACGTCTTCGGAGAATTGACCCTGCCAATTCAAGTTGGACCAGAGACGTTTAATGCGGTATTCTATATCATGGATATCATGCCCGCCTATAGTTGCCTCTTAGGTCGGCCGTGGATCCATTCTGCTGGTGCCGTGACGTCCACGCTGCATCAGAAGCTTAAATATGCTGTTGGGGGCAGCATAGTGACAGTCTGTGGAGAGGAGGACATCATGGTAAGCCACCTGTCGTCCTTTAAATATGTCGAAATGGATGGTGAGATCCATGAGACTCTTTGCCAGGCTTTTGAAACCGTCAGG
>CAWUDS030002983.1:0-42304 GCA_963859935.3 Lathyrus sativus
ATAGATCCATGCATTGTCAATGAAGTGTGCAGTTATGGCCATGTAACTAAGATTTTGAATTGAAGTCCAACAATTTATGGTTAGTGTAACCCTAGCACAATCAGATTTAAAAAAGGCTTTAAGTTTTAACTTTTCGGCTAGGTAAAGTTGAAAACAATCCCTAGCAACAGTCCTCCTTGAAGGGATAGTAATTTGTGGTTGTAGTTGTTTGCATAGTTTCTTAAAACCCTCACCCTCTACCACTCTAAAGGAATGCTCATCAAGAATAACAAAGGAAGTAATAGTCTTCCTACATGCTTGAGAATTGAACCTTTGGCTTGTTGAACCTAAAAAACCAGCATCACCACTTACAAGGTTTCTTTGTGTGGGATCTTTCTGTAAAAGGTTAGGGTTTTTGTGACACACTTTTGAGTGAGCTAACATGTTGGATGTTCCATGTGTTTTAGGGTCGCATCGGTATCTTTTGTGACAATGTTTACACGCGGCTATTGGTTCAGGTTCATCAGGTAAAATGTTAAAGTCTAACCAAACAGAGGAAGTTTTCCTAGTTCCACTAGCATTAACTTGTCTTTTTTTCCTAGCAGGGGGAACGTGAAGAAGTGCAGATTCTACTTGTGTAGGTTCAGCATGGGAAACACGATGTTTCGGCACTGAAAATATTTGGGTAAACTAAAAGAATCAATCCTATATTTTGACATACTAAACAAGGTAACACTTTTAAACATAAACACATACCTTGACTCAACCCTTGCAAACTAGCATTTTCAGCACCTTGCAAGCTCTCTTCTTCAGCTCCTTGCAAACTTCCTTCTTCAGTTCCTTGCAAGTTCCTTTTTCCATGTTCCATCTCCCAATAATCAAAACAAATCAAACAATAAGGAAAAATAGCATGAACAATTGAGAGAAGCCACACAAACCAATCTTAAGCATATTCAACAATTAAGCCACACAAACCAACCCTAATATATTGTAAACCTCAAATTCATATGGAAATCATGCATCACGCAGCAAGTAGACAAACAATCAGATAAAGCACCCTAAACAGAGCAATGTGAATCAAAAACCCTAACTCCAATTAAAACTACATAACCCGAATTTCACCACACCTAAAGATGATACGTAAGAAGTTGGAACGAAAATATGCAACTATAAGGGTTTCAAGAAAATCTACCAAGCCAAACTGCTCCGACAGTCAAGTATTTGCTTAAACCTTTCCCTGAATCTTCCTCTTCTTTAGTTTGGGTGATGATTGTAATGTGTTTTGAGCTTCACTCTTAACTAGATCTCTAATATGAGCTTTGAAAGAGTTGGAAAATTGAAGCTTTAGTGTGACTGAGAATTCTTCTTCATGTTTAGAAACCCTAGCGCAGTGAGAGAAGAACGGCTGAAGAAAGTAAGTGAAACCAAATGAAATGAAATTCCAGCAGTGTTTGGTGTAATTACAAAACTTGGACCGGTCGGGTGTGGATAACCTTGGGCCATTAGTTGCCACCCTAAACTGACCAATAAAACCCAATAAAACCCACATTTACTAAACCGAAAAAACCGGTAAATCGGCTCACCCGAACCGGTCCATTACGGGTGGTTTGGTTTGGTCGGGTTGGGTCGGTTTTCACCCCTTTTGTCCACCCCTACTATGTTATGAGGTATATGCTATATATTGTCTCCACATGCATTACATATGGATGGATGAAGCATAATGTACTAACTTAGTTCATATTTTCTTAAGTTCATGTTGTTGTTGTTAGCTTATCTTAATTTAATTTTTGTTCTAATTATAGGAGTTTAACAGTCAAAAACCTTACTCAAAAGAAAATATGGATGACATCTGATCACGTTGGGCCAGAGTCTTTTTATCTTGTCATGATTCTCTAAACACAATAGTTTTTTCTTGGTTGTAAATCTGTAAATTTCCTTAATTTTTTTATGCAAATATATAAATGTATGTATTTGGTCTTTATGATCAAAACAATTTAAGTTTATAACCTTTGTTTAAATGATATGATATATTCCAATTTTGTCGCATATTTTGTAGTTTGAGTGTAAAAAATGATACAGACATGTGAAACTAAGATTTAAAACAATGTAAATATGGTATTCATTAGTTAATAAATTTATAATGATATGATACAGGTCAATGAAGATGATACACACAAAATTATACAGGCTAGTGAAAATGATACATGCAAAAAATGAGATTTTATCCCTTGGTTATTACTTAAAACTAAGGTAAATGAATACTTTATTACCTCGGTCTTTAAATACAACCGAGAGCTATATGATGCGCGCAACAAAATTTAAAAAATAAAAAATATGCAATTGATGAGGATCGAACTCATGACCTTTTAATTTCTAACCTCGATTTTAGAAACACTGAGGTGACAAGTGATTGTTTTTCATGTCGCTCTTCGTTTACCACGCCTGTGTAGCCGAGGTTAAACTTATTTCGCGACCGACGCTAGATGTGTTATTTGCAGTAGTTTTTTGACTTGATCCAATTTTATTTCCCCTTAGTAAATTTACTTAGGGTTTCATGCAAATCTGTCACTTCCTTTACCAACGAGACATAAATCTCACATGTTCCAGCTAATTTTGTAATATTAGTCATTTCAAACTTAAGTGTTGTAATTGTCAAAAAGTACATGAGTGTGTGGTATCCCTACACTGTATGGGATACTTATAGGCCTTTGTATTTAAGGGTGGTTATGTCTTGTCCACGGCGGTAAGAGACATTATCTGGTGATGTTTACGCTGGTCATAGAAGGCCAACTCGCGTGAGGTGAGAGGCTCTGTATAATGTGTGTGTAGTTATGGTATTATGATTTATATATTTTACCATTATGAAGGAGGTATTTATAGAGGCCACTTGAGTCTAGGGTTCAAGAAACCCTAAGAGATGGTAATCTTTCATTCTTAATTATGGGAGATTGTTGACTACCTACTTTTTAGGGAGCCCGTGTATGACTTAATCCATGTCATTCTTAACTATCGTTATCTATTGCCACTATGTAAATCTAAGGCTGCAAATAATATTTTTGTTATGCAAAAGAAAGAAATAAGCTAGTTATAAAAATCATTTAAGAGACGAGAGATCAGAATGTGGCTCTCGTCAATCAATAGCACTCGCAAAGTAGTATAGTTTATAATTAAATTGGGATGATATTTTCTCGTAAGAAAAATGATTAATTTAAAAGAACAGTTTGCTTTCGCATAGTCAGAACCAATTTTTAGCCTAAAATCTATAGTGCCGCTTTCGCGTGTTCAACATATTAAAGTGCAAAAACTCTTTTTTGAAATTAATTGCTTTTAATTATTTGAAAAGGTGCTTAAAGTGGAAAAATTAATTTAAAGATATTATCAACTTTCGCTCGTTTAATATCGAATTTTAAGTGCATAAACGTCCGCTTTTGTATATCTATTTATGTTATTAAAATCATCTTTTTGAAATTTGGTATTTTTCCTATTTAATTAAAAACTACTTTCACTGTGTTGATAATTAAAAACTGTTTTTTTAAGTGAGATATAGATTTTATTCTTTCGAATCGAAATCAATATCTCTAAGTTACACACTCGTAGTGAACAAATTAGTTTAGAACAAAATCAAATTCAGTCCATTAAACAAATTCCATTCAATTATAATTTTTCCGACTTATTTAAAAGTTTCTTGAGCGTCCTCACATTCTAGACTCAATAAAACTAATCAGACATATAAACTACTAAACACAATCAATAATTGAAAATTAATTCTAACACCATAAACATATTTATTATTATAATAATAATAATAATATAAAAAAACATACATGCAATTAGTATAACTAGAGTAATAAAAATAGTAAAATTTGAAATTTGGTATAGCAGAAACAATACGTAATAATAATTAAAAAAAAAACAACTCTAGTCATTTAAGTCATTTTATTATAATAAGGTATTTTTTTGTTTTTTTTTTGTCATTATAAATTGATTCTTTATATTAACAAACATTTTCATCTTTGATCTTTTTCACAAACTTCATTCTAAAAACGCTTATGTGGCACAAACAACGCTGATATCTCACTTTCAGGACTAAATTATAGATAGATCATAATTAATTTAGTTAGATTTGAAAAGATTCAAAAGATAAACCCCACTCTAATTATTGACCGGAACATGTTAATATCATTAGTAGTGTATGATAAGAATATTAACCAAAGCTAAACAATTGAGTAACTAATTAATTATTGAAGCAAACTTCAAGCTTGATAAAAAGAGAAAGTAAATTCATATATTGCAGTCATCAGTGAGCATGGAAATCCAACTGTGTTCCTTTTGTAACTTTCTATTAAAGAAAAATAACAATTAAAGTGTGTTTTATAATGTACCACTTTGATTAATGATCTATATGTAATTTTGAAATACCAACAATCTCATCCTAGTCTTTTCAAATTTATCAGAGAATAAACATCACAATCTCAGCAAACATTACCTATTTACCAAGTTGTATGTGAAATAACAGCCTGGTTATAAAAGATCACTGTCTGAAATATTAATCTAATTAATCTGAATGCGAAATCACAATCTTAGAAAACATTTGCATATTACCAACTTGTCTATGAAAAATTAAACAAATCATTATATATGATTGACAGAAGAGGTGTCATCATAACAAGCAAAGTTGATAGGACACTCGCTATTTCTACATTGCTTCATAGAGAAAGTTACAACAAGGAGATAACATCTTGTTCATGACTTTCCATTATGATGAACACATGACTGCTTGAAAATAAAGTTTTACTTTTCTTATCAAAGTACAACACCGCCTTTTCTTTCCCACACAACAAACAGAATCTCACCCAAGAAAACAGGAAGAAACATAAGCAAACCAGAAACAGTTTTCATAAATGTAATTTATACATGGTCTAAAACTCCAAATCAGCCCATGGCATACTTCTGAGTCCAGCTTCGCGCAGTTGCTTCATACTTGGTCCTGTCGGTTTTGTACATGTGAGCAATCTCTGGTACAAGCGGGTCATCAGGATTTGGATCAGTCAGCAATGAGCAGATAGAAAGCAGTACCTGGTATGCCAAGCAAAGCATAATTATAATTATAGAACTTATTTTAAAATTTATCTTGATATATCGGCGCATAGAGGAATGAATTCCACGTTAAATAAATGATGGCGATCAATTGTATAAAGAAGTTTGGAGACTGATGGCAAAGTTGGAATAAGAATAAGATTCTCAATTCTTTCACAACGTAGCAAGACAAAATAAAATTACCAATAGCAGAAACACAATTCATGCAAAATTATGCCATATTTGCATGCCTGCTCCAATAAAAAATACTCAACACTGCCATGTAGCATCGGGCACAAAGAAATACAAAACCAGTCTACATAATTAGTTTGACACTTAGGCTGTAGATAGACCAACCAACCACAGCTAAAAATCAATCTTCTTGATATACAGGGGAATGAATGGAAATAGTGAAACCTTGTAAGTCATACCAGTGTAGGAGACAATGGTAGAGGACTAAAGGCTGGGTAGAGCTGTGATTCCGTCCAATTTCCTAACATTGTGAGCAAGGGCGCAGAAGGGGAGGTGGCCAAGTGGTTACTGCCTAGAGAAACAAGAGGTGATAGCTCTATTTTTAGGGATGTATGCATTTTGGGTTTGAGGGGTGTTTGGAAGAGTTTTTATGAGCTTAAACTTATTTAATTAATACTTAAGCATTTGAAGAGCATCAGAAAATAGCTTATGGCATGCCCTAAGGATGTCAATAGGTGCCAATAGCAGGGAGCAGGAGCTGGTGGCCACAAGTCTCCAGATGTGGAGTCGGATATTAGAGTTGTGACTATAGCAGCGGCAAATCAAGACAAATAAAGGTCTCAATAGTGGCCAACTGGCAGTCGCTAACAAGGTTGTCAAGATCGAACGTGAGATTAAATCAAAGAAAAACTGAGATTAAATTATATGATTTTCTTCTTCAACCCCCAAAACATAGACTGAAGAAACTGAGATAATAAAATCTTGTGATACTTACATGATCTAAACAGTCAGTTCAGCCAGTCAGAATATAGGATCTATATCCAATCTGAATCAGCCGAGAAACTGTCCTACTCGATAACAATACAAATTAAATCCGTTGAACTAGTAAAAAACGCAGAAAAAAACTGCAGTTTTCTAAGAACAAGAAACTGGCACAAATTCAGAAAATATTGATCATCCAGACTAGCAGATTAAGAAAATAATGTGGAGCGAGACATTGAAATGAAAGACTAGAAGAAACAAAGAACACAACAAAGATGGAAAAAAAATGAAAAAGGGAGGTCAGGCATATATAATATTTAAATACAACTTCAGAAGGGAGGAAAATAGTATCTAGCCCAAATGAAGGATGAGTGTGCCACTTCAGTTCAGAAAATGAAGGATGAGTGCAATTTTTCAATCCAAGAAAATGAAGGATGAGAGAAAAATGAGGAGGCTGAGAGCAGCTCCGTGTTTTCAAACAATTAGGGTTGCAAGTGGGCCTAGGCCAAAGATATAAAATCAAATAAAACTACTACACAATACTTAGCACCTGACATATTCAAGCTTTGGACAAAAAGTGTATGCATACATAGATGCATACAAGGCAAACCAATGCCTTCGCCGGTTTAATGTCTCGTTTTGTTTTGATTACCTCAGCCCAACCAAAACATATCTATCTTAAAAGGAAACATCTAACAATATGGGAAATTAAAAATAATTAGATAACTTACATTAAATCCAAATCATACCATAATAGTAACATAGTGAGACCAATGAAAAAATATGAATCATAAATCTTTTAGAGTTTCCTCCTTTTGGTATTTTACCCATAAATAATTCTTCCTCTTTAGTCTCAAATGAAGTTAAGAACGTTGATACCTTTTAGTAAATATCCATATCATAATTTAACATGCTATTCAAAAATAAATATCCATACTCAGAAAACGTCAAACTTAAAAGGGAAAGAAAGCCAAAACAAAACCTTAGAGATGGTCAGTGCAGGGCTCCATTGCTCCTTGAGGATATCAAGACAAATACTCCCATTGCTATTAATGTTCGGATGAAAGACCTTAGTCCTGAATGCAACCTGGTATAATAAAATAAACATCATCAACATTTTCAGCATTCAATAAACAAGAACCCAATAATATCCACATCCATTACCTTAGGAGGCTTGAAAGGATAATCCGGAGGAAAATGAATGGTAACCAAAAAAACACCTCCAGCATACGGACTATCAGCCGGACCCATAATTGTTGCTTGCCAATGGAACATGTCTTCAGCAACCGGACCTATCAATAATCAGAACCACAAACAAATCCAAACTCAAACATTATTCCCACAGTCACATCAAACAACAACAACAACAAAATCAGAAATTCATTCAAATGAAGAAAAAGCTACCAGCGCTGCAGGACGTAGGCGGATCCTTCTGCAGGTCCTTGAGCTCCTTGAGGATGCGCTTGGAAGCCATGGAAGCGACTTAGGAGTTTCAGATCTGAATGAAAAACGAGATCAGAACGGAACCCTAGAAATGAAAAATGAGAGAAGAGAGATAAAGAACTAATAATGGTTAACCTTAAAGGTGAGGCTATGGGAGGATACGGAATGAGAGATCCAACAAGAACAGACGCAGCGTGAATCCCTCACTCGCCTTCCCAATCCCAACCCCTTCTTTTTTATATTTCACCTTTTCTTCACAATAACTCAACAAAAGCTGCTCGATAATACCCACAAATCAACATTTTCGCATCCATTTATACTCTCTCCAAATTACTATATTGTCCATTTCTTCCTTTTTTTATCCATCTTTTGTCCCTTGTGCAAATATGCTATTCTTTTTCCTTCATCATAATCATTATCCATACATGGACCTTCAACTAAAAATTGACAACCCAATTAGGTTAAGTTGTTTTTTTTGGAAAGAGATTTAACTATATTAGAATATCTTTTAATTCAAATGTGCATTATATTTTTTAATTTAAAAAGTTGGTTAATGTCGGTTAGTTTAGTGTGTATGTGGTAAAATAGAGTAAGAGTGATAATGTGTTCGTTGAATTATATAATTTATAATATTGAGACGTAAGATGCGAGATGGAGAAATAAGATGAATGTGCAATTAGATAACTCAGTTAATAGCTGTAGATATAGATATATTTTTACATTGTACTCTAATTCTTTAGTAAATGTATTTGATGTTCGAATTTTATATAAAAATATAGTCAAAATTAGATAGATGTCATTTTTAATTGAATTTACCTTAATATAGTCTTTTTGACGTATCTTATGGTTGAATATGTTGTATCATTTAAGTTGAATGAGATTGGAGGAAAGTGACTCATTTGAACTTAGACCAATTAAAAAATCGAATAATACTAAAGTCATAAAAAAAAAAAACTTTAGTTGGTTAGAGTAAATAAAACATGTATGTAAATAAATATAAGAGTTCCTTATAGCTTGAGATGTAAAATATTTATTTTTTAATTTTATTTAAATATATTAATCGAATTTGTAAGTTATCGAAAATTTTGTTTTTGTCTAAGTATCTTTTTTTTTTAAAAAAATTTAATGTTAAAATTCATTTGGTATTCGTCTCTAACGTTAAAATCTACATGTAAAAAGGGTTAAAATCTTTTTATACTTGCAGATTTTATTGTGAATTTTAACATTAAGAAATTATTCTAAAAAATATATACATAGACGAAAATAAAAAATTCACTAACTTACTAGGACGATTTACATATTTAAGTCTTTAAAAATTAATACTTAAGAGTTGCTTATTGGGACTGTTTATTGTTGGTTGGTTGCATTTGGTGAGTTGCTGAGTTAAGTTGTTATGTTTTAAGAATTGTTTGATTTTGCTCTATTGAGGTATGAGCAAATTGTTTTTGAATGCTTTTATGATTATGTATTGGTGAGAAATAATTACATAACATGTTTATTATGTTGATGTGGTGACCATATTGGTGATGTATCAGATTCGAAGGGGAATCATTAATGATTATTACATATGCATGTGTTAATGCATTTCATGCATCATGGTGTACACTACTACGAAAAACATATACAACAACGGTTGGAAAAGATATATTATCGCGCTGGAGTGCTGGACTGACTGTTGTTACGTAGCGTGTGGTTGTATATGTGTTACTTACAATCACAGTCCTATGACCGTTGTAGAAAATCTGAAAGCGCGCGACATATTATCATTGTTACTTTATCTAACTGTTGTAATATATTAAAGGTCTCAGGTTCGATTATCAGCATTGCCTTTTATATATATATATATATATATATATATATATATATATATATATATATATATATATATATATATATATATATATATGACCTAAGAGAAATGTTGGTTTTTTTTCTACTATTGTTCAACATATTGTGTTGATGCACAATAATGTACATTGAAAATTATTTAAACATATTACGCGTTAAACCAATTACAAAGTCAAAAAAAATAATACTAAAAAGTTTCATATAAACATAAACTTACTCGTTAAAAATTTGCTTCATTTTAGGTTCGAGTGAATCATGTAAGGAACACAATGTTGTTATCGTATTCGTCCTAAGCGGTATGATGATCAATTGTCAATGATCGCTGAATAAACAAAAACATATATATAATTAGTGTTTTCTAAAACAAAACTAAATATAATAGATAAACCACAATTTTAAAACTACTTACGATTTGAGAAATGGTGCTAAGTAACATTTTGTCCCCTTGACTTAACTGTTCTAAAATGTAAGAGTCAATCCCTTTTGGATCATTATTTGTCCATCAAATATTAAATGGACCCAAGATGCCATAAATATTTGATTTATTTAACTTTATATGAACACGATGAATGTACCTAAATGGTTAAACAAAATTAAAAGAATAAGTGAGAAAATACAAAAATGATAATGTTCTATATATAATGATATGCATATTCAATTATATACTTACGTGCATCAAACTTGCAATATTCCTACGTCCAGCCATTTATATCCTGAAAGAAAATATTGTATGTCACTAGGAGGAGAATAGAATATTTCTACCGTTGGACAATGTTATAGTTGAAGAGGAATCGGGTCATCGCTTTCTGCAACCAACATTTATAACGTGGTGATTTTATTTGCAGAAAGATCAAATATCTCATTGACCTCTTGAGCGGGGGCAGCTGAACAATTACTTTGTTTGGTGCTAGTACCATGTACACCATTTGTTTAGGGAACTTGATCATCGATATTATCATCATTTTTATTCATACATTATTATAAGAATTCACATATTGTCTGCAACATAATATTCGTTTTGAACATAACACATAATAAATACATTTCTATATTTTCTAACTTTTTAGATAAAACACAATATATATATATATATATATATATATATATATATATATATATATATATATATATATATATATATATATATATATATATATATATATATATATATATATATATATATATATATATATATATATATATATATATATATATATATATATATATATATATATATATATATATATATATATATATATATATATATATATATATATATATATTTCAGATAAAACACTAGCATTTCAGATAAAACACATACCACATATAACTCTTCTAACTTTTCTATGTCTTTCTTCCGACTTTCCCGCTCAGCTCCTAACATCTTCCTCTGTTCTTCTAACTCCTTCTCAACAGCCGCAAAGTTTTCTCTTTGCGCTTGTAATTCGATGTTTTTAGCGTTTTTTTTGTTGGACCAAAGTATAATCTCAGGCCGACGCCTTATCCAACACCACGAACGCGCCCCTCATGCTCATCTGTTTTGATAGCTTCTACTAGTATATCATGTCGTGGTTCTGGAACAAATGAGTCTTCACGGACCTCCTCAACTAACATATTCTATAAGATATATATATATATATATATATATATATATATATATATATATATATATATATATATATATATATATATATATATATATATATATATATATATATATATATATATATATATATATATATATATATATATATATATAGTTATGCATGAGAATATATATGATAATATTAATATTGTAATTACCACAACATTTAAATAACACATAACATACGCACAACAAATCATACTTACAATTTTCTCAGCAAATGCTCTTAACGCATTTGAGGTATATTCTCCATTTTGTGTTAGTCGATCTCTCTTCCACTTCTCATGCCTTGATAGTGGAGATGGGTTGCGATCACGACTAATGAAGTCCTCATATCCCATTTGTTGTTTTTTTATCCATCATTTTTTCTCCAGTTTTCTATAACTCCCACGAGATAATCTATGAGGGTAAATGTTTTTCGCTTTATTTTGTATTCTTGCTTGACTTTTAGTCTGTAATAAACATAGTGAAAATATGATTAGTATCTATAAATCATTAGCATAAAATTATCAAGATAAATATGACTAGTACTAACCAGAAATGTCTCAGAATGACAACCCTTCGTAAACTTTTTCCAAACCTTCTTCGAGAGAAAACTATATCTCACCCATGGAAACTCAAGACCAATCTTAGGCTTCCTAATATATTTATGCATGAGTTGTGACTTAAAGCTCCTCCAACACATACCAATATGACTTATCCACCTTTTTTTGAAGTGCTTATCACCATCCGTAAACTCAAAAGTAAACTACATTTAAATAAATAAGAATGTATTAGAAATTATAGACAGTCATATCAAAATGATGTAAATTAATAGTAATACATTAACGTCTGTCCATATGCTATCTTTTACAGCCTCCGGCGCTTGTTTCCAATCATCTATCAATATAATAACTTTGCTACGTCCAAAGAACGCAACATAACTCTTAAAAAACGAAGAGTATTCACCACCAACTACTCTATAATATGAATCAAATGTGATAGGAAATTTATTACCATATTCGTAGACTTTTGTTACTTTGGTAAGCATTGTGGCACCTCTTTGTGATCTTTTCTTTTATTTTTGAGTATCACTTGTCATAGTTTCTTCGCCACTAGACGAAGAATACGACGAAGACGACATCTATTTTAAACAACAACAACAACCTCAACAACAACAAACTCTTTCATCTATTATCACATACACATTCAACAATAACCACAACCACAACAAAAGATTAATCATGTTTTATCACACACATTCAACAACAACCAGAAAAGTAACAAGAACAACAATATTAACAACAATGGAAACTGAAGTTTATTGTAGATGCATGAGAAAAAAAGTTCTACGTACCGTAAACGTGATGACTAAGTAAAGGTGAATATTTGGGTTAAAACAAATAGTGTTGTTGTTGTATTCCCCCTTGACAATGATGATGATGTTAGTGTTGGCGTTAGTGTTAGGGTTGAAAATGAATCGATGACTACGAGTTGAAAATGAGCAACGAATGAAAAATGATGAACCTATGAAAAAAGATGAATCGTTGAACAATTGATGAAAAAACAATGAACGATGAATGTTAGGGTTGATATGGAGTTTTATTTCTCAGTACTGGATGTTAGGGTTGAAATGGTGTTTCGTATCGTATTGATTCTCAATAAAGAATGACTACGGAAGAGACAAGTTAGTTAGTTGTGATAAAAATGAATGAATGATGCCACTACGGTTAACAACCGAAACAGTGGTGATATATTACTTGCTTAATTAAATTTCATAAAGAAGCATTGGTATATTACAATTTAAAATATTTAAAACAAAATGAAAAATATGTCACAACTGTTCAGCTATGCAATCGTGATTGTATCATATTTATTTAAAAATTAAAAATTAAATAAAAATAAAAAGGTGTGACTAAATAAAGAAATAAAACATTTGAAGTGTCAGTACGTTACAATTAAAAATATTTAAAACAAGTCATAACGATTGAGTTACTCAACCGTGGTGATATCAAATTTATTTTGAAATTAAAAGTAAATAAAAATACAAAGGCGCGACTAATTGTTAAAAAAATAAAACATTTAAGGGTGTTGAGATTCGAACCCATGAAAGGGTGATTATATAACCACAGTCGTATTTTTCATCCGTGATTATATTATATCAAAATTTTAATAAATAAATAAATGAAAATGTTCGCGCGTTAAGTCAAAGATGTCATCACGGTCCTTTGTGTTACCGTGATAACCATGGCGTTGTTGTATATGTATTTTGTAGTAGTGGTATGAACTTCAGTCTAATGTTGTGTCACTGGTTCAAAAGAGATTGTATGTGGCTGTGTTGGTCGTTTAATTTCGAGGTTTGAGAAAGTGCTAATATGGGATAGTTGGAGACCATTCGGGGAAATACTAATATGTTTCTAACAACTATTAGTAACAACACGTGGTATGGAGATACATAGTTTTTCTCGCAAATTATGAAGAAATAAAGCGGGAGGGGCGATCCCATTGACAAATTCCATGAGAAGGCTTAAAGGATTGCATTATGCTTCCATTTCACATGTGAAATAAAGTGTGACCATGAGAATCAAAAGTCAAAGAGGAAGGTTATATTGAGTTTATATTGACATTTTTAAAATTCTTCTCCAAATCAAGCTTGAAAGCAGCATACTTATTTCCTTTGTATGATATTGATGATCTTCTACAAAATAATAGATTTGTCATAAGCACCCATACCTTACAAAAAGATGTCTTGGTAGCACCCATAAATGTATTAAGTAAAGGTCATATATGGTTAACCATGAATTTCATGATGATCGTATAAATGATGTTACAAATATTGATAAACCTTAGTTTCCTGAAAGTTGTAGGAGATTCCACTTTTGGATAATGATGATTAAGGTCTTGATTATGGTAGGATTTAAGTGTTTGGCGGTAAAGGCAACATTGACAAGGTTAAACATGTCATTACACACGATGTGTCAATATTGAACTCATATATAATATTTAACATTTTAAATAAAACATTTAATTACATTTCCGATCCTTCTATTTTAACACACACAAAATTAATCTCTAAATTTTAAATTCAAATAGGTTAAGTCTTCTTCTCATATATTTTTACATTGAAAATTGATGACATGTTATATTTTAACTGAAGTCCAAAAATATAAAAGAAAAATAAAACAGTTTGAATTTGAAATATTCGGACTAATTTCGTAAATCATCTAAAATAAATGAACCGTAGTTAAAATTAAATTTAAAAAAATATTACTTTCTAGATCTATAAAAAAAACATAAATAAAACTATATGATAATAAAATTAAACAAATCTAGTTAACGAAAAATATAAATTAAATTTATATATCTCATTTTAACAATGATAAATACTTTAAAATAAATTTTAATATTTAAAATAAACATATTAAGTAAAATATGTTTATAAATATAATTTATTAAAAATTAAACAGTCATTTTATATTTACTACTCGTTTCAAAATTTGATTTTACCAAACATTTTAATTTCTATCACTATATTTTTCAATTTTCAAATTCAAACATCAATTATAAGCTAATTTTTCAATTATCACATAGTTGATCAATTATGAGTTAATTTATAACTTATGTTCCTTTTTTTGAAAGAAAATATTTTATATACGTTAACTAGTATTGCAAGTGTTATCTTTGGAGTTATTCATAGTGTTATTCAGGCCAAATTTTACATTTGTTAACGCTGAAACCCCATCTAAACAGTGTGCCTCTTCATTATTCGTCATAACTATGTGACAAAACCTAATTTATCTAAAAACTTCACACTTTCTCTCCATCTTTATTTGCTTCTTCATTTGCTTCTGATAAGTAGGTTTGTTTGAGACACCATCATTATTGGTCCCAGTTAAGTGTCTTTTCTAATTTGTGTCTTTATGATGATTCCTGATTAAGTTTTTGATATTTGTAACCCTAAAATTGCCACTTTTCTTGAGTTTCAGAATTTCCACTTGGTCCAAATCCTGATTGATGTTCTCCCTCTTAGATTTGGAAGATCAGCGGTTGTTTTCTGATTTTCAAGGGAACCAAAATGGCACGCCCAGTGGGACAGTGCTAAAAAATAGATTCCTTCATATAATCAAAATTGGTAGAAAATATAGTCTTATTGGTCCTTTCGTGAGAAGTACATTTTATGTTACTGAGAAGTGGTAGAATTACCGCTGTAAACGAAGAGAGGCTAACGAGACGAAACATTAGGAATATGGAGACAGATGCAAATCAGCCAAACAATCCTAACCCTCAAGGAGACGGCTCTAACGAAAGAGCGGGGAGTGGAGTAATCCCGCCTTCGGTACCGTCAACAGGAGAACAAACAACACATTTGGTGAGGCCATAGCCAACACCTTCAGTGCTTGGGACTGGGTCAACCATAATAAGACCTTACAGTCAATCAGTATTGGAATATATTGGACCCTAGGTGTCGAATCCTCAAATGCCTTTGGGAGGAAGTTCGACGTCTAGGCAGTTCGCTCCTCCCGGGTTTTCACAGCCACCAAGAAACCCCCCATATGGGATGCCCACAACTGTAATGCAAGGGCTCCAAAATGCGCCCTCTATATTCTCAGATAATGCAATGGCTTTGCCATTACAGGGATCAGGGTCTGGCGTGAACATTGGTCGAAATCCCCAAGGTTCGAGCCTAGGGTATTCAGCACAAGGCTCTAACTTGACTAATACCTCTGTTGCGTGTTTAAGACAACAAATGGATGAAAGCAAATTGCAAATGGTCCAGACTCTGTCTCAAACCATGGGTGAAATATTTCAACCATTAATCCAAAATACGACCCACACTAATCAGCAGTTAGCAGTACAATTGACGCAATTAGCTGAATTTATGGGGGTACCTCCCTTGGCCAGGAATTAAGCCCCAGTGGCGAATGTTCTACGACAAGACTTAGGACACCAACCAGCAGTAGGGGTCCATGAAAGGATTGGTCATCCCATAGTCGAGACACCTAGGGTTGAACCATTGAAAGACCAGGTTTATGTTCCAGAGGAGAGGGATCCGGAAGTAATTATAGTGAATCGAAACTAGGACGCAGACAATGTTGTCCAGCAGGTTCGACGCAATAATGCAGTTGTCGATAATAATCTAGCGGCCATGGTCGAAAGAATTATGGCTCGAAATGGTCTGAACACTGGGTTCACCCGGCCAAACTACACCTCTCCAATATTAGATTATATTCTTCAGGCGGATTTGCCTCCTAGAACGAAAGTACCTAAGTTTACCAAGTTCTTAGGTGATACGATGGAGTCCACTGTCGAACATGTTGCCCGTTATCTAATTGAGGCTGGAGAGATGGAAAATGATGAGAGTCTTAGAATAAAATATTTCCCAAGTTCTCTCACTAAGAATGCCTTTACTTGGTTCACAACGTTGCCCCCTAATACGGTGTGTAATTGGACCCAGTTAGGGCGTCTATTCCATGAACAGTTTTACATGGGCCAAACCAAGATTAGTTTAAAGGAACTCTCTAGCATAAAACGTAAGTTTTCTGAGCCAATCGAAGAGTACCTCAATAGGTTTCGACTACTGAAGGCCAGGTGTTTTACACAAGTCCCTGAACACGAGTTAGTCGAGATGGCCGCCGGGGGTCCGACTATTCCATTAGAAAGAAGTTGGACACCTAGTATCTAAGGGACATGGCTCAACTGGCCGATCGAGTTCGACAACTGGAACGACTTAAAGACGAAAAGGCTAAGTTTAATAAAAACAAGAAGGTAGCCTTCGTCGAATTCAATGAAAATGTCGAAGGGGTATGCGATGATCCCTTACACTTCGACGAGAGCGAAGTGGATCTTGCTGAACTAAAACAAGGCCCACCATATTCTTGTAAAGTGCTAGCTCCCCCACAAGGGAAGAATTTTGTAGAATCTGAAAATAATGATAGGTTCCCAAAGAAAACATATACTTTTGATATCACTAAGTGTGATGAAATCTTCGATTTGTTAGTGAAAGATGGGCAAATGATAGTACCACCTGGTGCTAAAATGCCGTCTGCATAACAAAGGAAGAAAAGAGGGTTTTGTAAATACCATAATTTTTTTGGTCATAAAATGTCTCAATGTTTTCTTTTCAGGGATCTCGTTCAGAATGCAATTCAAGAGGGACGTCTGAAGTTTGGAGAGAAGGCCAATAACCAGATGAAGGTCGACACGGATCCCTTGCAGATGGCTGACACCCATTATACAGAACCATTGGAGGCCAACATGGTCGAAGCTACTGACGGAAATAACTTCTCGATTGACATGATAGAGGTTATTGATAACCTCATGGATGGGACTGTAATGGCAAAAGTTATCATGGGTTTTGGACAAGAGGACCGTGTAGAGATGGCCATTGACGATCTAGGCCAGGATGGTGATGAACTAGGTTCAAATGGCAAGGACAATCCAGGTTGGGCAATAGTGACTAAGGAAACTGCTGACCACTTTATCGAGATAGACCAGGCCAGTGAAGGTTTGGAGTTAGGTTTGAGGAAAATTAATCTGGTCGAAGGGGTCGAAATCAATATGGTAGAAATCACGCAACATGAAACTATAGGGGATAGCGAGTCAAACTGCCAAGAGGAACTCACTAGAGAGGCTTACCCAAAGAAAGAAGAATCAATCGTCGATTTTCTCCACCGTTGTCAAGGGAAAGGATCCAATGTGATGTTATGCCCTTGATGCAGTGCCATTTTCGATAGAAAAACTGCCCATAAATTAGAAAGAACGCGGAGGCTTAGACAAAGAAGGGAGATGCCTAGATTCGACACTCGGGGTAATTCCCAAAGGAGGTCTGAGCCTCGTATTAGGCCCCCAACAGCTAAGCCAACCAGTTTCAAACCCATTGCTGAGACTGCTAATGGTAAGTGGATAAAGCCTAACGAAGATAGACAACAAGGACAGCAGAAGTGGAATAACTTTGAGTTAAAGAGAGGATCTTCAGTTAGTTATCGAAGGGAGTTCCAATCCTCAAGAACCGCCCACGTATCTGAGAATTACAAGGGAAAGAATCCTATGTCTCGATCGCAGTGGAGACGGGAGCAGCGCAGGAGGAAAGCACTCAGGGAAAGCTCACTAAAGGACCAGGCGAAATCAAGTACTAATGCCCCTGTCGGGAATAAAGAAGGACAATCGAAGACATTTGAAAAAGCACCTATGGGACGCAGATTGTTTCCTGCCCAGGTCGAAGAACAGAGGAAACCAGTCGGGGTCGATAAGGAAATGACTGATAATTTCGATTCTGACTCCGATGATTCATTGAAATTATTGGTTAACGTGGTGTCAGTAATGCCAAGGGAGTTCGACATAATATTTGTAGTCGAAAATCTGAATACTTACACAGATTGGGAGATGACGGTGCACAAGCCTGTGTGCTACTATGTTATGAATAACGGCTGTGTTGAAGAACAAAATGCATTCTTCGAATGGCCCATAGAGGCAATGAAAAACCATTTGAATCCTCTTTACATCACAACAAAGGTGGAAAAGGTCCCGATTAATAAAATTCTGGTGGATTGTGGCGCAACCGTGAACCTGATGCCACAGTTTTTGTTGAATAAGATTGGCAAAGATGAAACTGATACAAAACCATAAAACATGGTCTTGTCAAACTACGAAGGCAAAGTAGGCTCGACCATGGGAGTCATACAGGTAGACGTCACAGTTGGAACCATCACCCGCCAACCGTCTTCATGGTGGTAGAAACAACAGCCAACTACAATCTGTTACTTGGATGGGAGTGGATCCATGGTGTTGGCGTGGTGCCATCTTTAATGCATTAGAGGATTGTGATATGGAGACCAGATGGCATCGTGGAAAATATCGAAGTTGACCAAGGATATTTTAAGGCTCCCATAAACCACGTTGACCAAAGGTAATTTGACAAACACTTGGCCAACATAGGTCCCTGTATGCCTGCAGATTTCGAGTTTGTACCAAATGATGAAGTGTATTGCTCACTTTATCTACATCCCGTCGATGGTTTTCGCTGGGATAAGGAAGTAACAGGTGAAAGGCTCCCATACCTAAGCACACTTCCAATAGACCCCACTGGATGGGGAAGCGAATTCAGTGATGATGACTGAAGCCATAGCGCTTCAAAGAATTTCGGCTTACGTGGCCGAAACTAAACTACAAGCGGCCCTGGAGGCTGCCAACAACAAAATGGTTGAAAAAGTCAGTGAAAGTTCTGGTCGAATAAACCTTGGTGAAGGTTTCGACCCTGACCCTCCTGAAAAAATTATGTATGAAGATCAAAGGCTCGACGCTATTTATGACAAGGAACCTCTGGGTTTCGGGAAGGATCCCTTGGAGAACGATGCTAAGATGCTTGCACAGGACTCATTAGAGGAAGTAGATTCGGGAGAAGGAATAGTCAAGAGGCCAACATACATTAGTGCCAACCTCGACTCTCAACTCAGGGTCGAAATTATCCAGTTGTTGCAAGAATACAAGGACTGCTTTGCCTGAGATTATGATGAGATGCCCGGTTTGAAGAGAGATCTGGTTGAACATAGATTGCCAATCAAACCTGGCAAGAAGCCAATCAAGCAAAGCCCAAGACGTTTCGCTCCTGAAATCCTCTCAAAGATAAAGGAAGAGATCGAGAGACTCCTCCGTTGTAAGTTCATCCGTACAACCAAGTATGTTGAATGGCTAGCCAATCTTGTACCAGTCATTAAGAAAAATGGGTCCTTAAGAGTATGCATATGTCGCTTGCGCGAAAATAAGGTGCCGGCATGACAGAAGAGTCGCCACCTTTCGTTATTTATCCCTCAGAGCGGGAAAGGAAACGATCGGAAAAACCTGACGAATAAGGGCAAGACAAGGTCATCGCAACCATTGTCTGGGTTCGGGAGTCGGTTACGCAAGGGGAAGGTATTAAAACCCCTCACGTCCGTCGTACTCGACGGGATCCTCGCTTGTTTGTTTACTTGGACGGGTTGGTTATAATCTATCTACCTATCAAGGCTGGCTGAAAAAGAAAAGAAAAATGACTCGGCAAAGCGTCGCACTTTATGCCTACGTATTCTCATCAGAGAATGAGAAATCAGAGTCAACGTAGTTCGGCTAACTACGGGGGAAAGGTTGCTCGCTAGGATATCGCATCCTATGCCTACGTACTTTCATCTGGTATGAAAGATCAGAGCAAACGTAGTTCGGGAAACTACGAGAACAATGGCTCGACTAGGAGGGAGACTATCAAGTCCTACTGTTATCATGCCATGGATTCATCCTATGGTTGAAGTTTGAACAGGGAACTCCTAGATGTTGTCATGCATAGGTTTCAACCTAAAAGTCTATCATCAAATCCTCATCAGAGGAAATGAGAGCCCTAAGGGATCATGTCAATGATACACCAAAACAGACAAAAGCATCAGCTTTAACAGTAAAATGCAATGCAAGTGAGGGAGGAAATGTGTGTGGGGCTTCAGCCTCCACAAGCTCATCTCAACCTCAAGCCAGTCATGAAATAACAGCAATCATACTGAAAACAATCAACATGCTATCAAGCAATGAACAGGTAAAAGGAATGAAGTGCCATCAGGCAAACAAAACTCACATGCTTGAGAAAGAAAGAATCTACTCTCTAACCCTAACCCTAATCACAGGAATCTGAATCTAATCTAAGCAAAGCCCTAAAGCAAAACCTAACCAAAAGAAATCAATCCCAATCTTCAAGCTTCAGAACAAGCTTACCAAAGAAAGGGAGCTAAGCAATCAGACTCATAGTGTCTTCCTCAGGAAAGCACTAGGAGGTGTATACTCAGGAGTCATACCCTATGTGGCTCAACCACTGTGATCAGTTTATATTCCTCCTCAGGAGAAATTAAACTCACAAGCAGGCTCCAACATCACTGGATATTTAGGAAATCCTATCTGAACTAGTGGAACTAAATGAACAGACTCATAGGACCTTCCTCAGGAAAGTACTAGGAGGCTTCCACTTAGGAGTTGTATCCCATGTGGCTCAACAACATGTGATCAGTTTACATTCCTCCTCAGGAGAAATTAAACTCACAAGTTGGCTCCAACATCATTGGATACTTAAGAAATCCTAGATAAACTAAGGGAACTAAGTGAATAGACTCATAGGACCTTCCTCAGGAAAGTACTAGGAGGCTTTCACTTAGGAGTTGTATCCCATGTGGCTCAACAACATGTGATCAGTTTACATTCCTCCTCAGGAGAAATTAAACTCACAAGTTGGCTCCAACATCATTGGATACTTAAGAAAGAGGTGAGAAGAAAGGATGAAAGTCATTCATAGTGCCTTCCTCAGGAAAGTACCATAAACTTCCTTCAAACTTCAGGATCTCAAACCTCACAGACAGGGGACAACCAAGCTCTGGGTCTCTGAATCTTGGTCTACAATCTTCTCTCCATGATGCTCTCCATCAATAACTTCAAGGCAACACAAGCCCCTCAACAAATTCCCCACAACAAACCCCAGAGATGAACAGATAGCCATAGGGGAGACAAAATCAACAGGCAACTTCAGAAAATACCTAAAAATACTAAACTAATGGGGAAAAATCCAACAACTATTCACAAGGGTCCTCAACACCTACTCATAACATCTACAAAGGTCTCTACCTAAAAATCAAGATAAAACTCAGTCAAAGAAAGGAATTCATCACCTAAGCACAATCTAAACCCTAATTAGGATACCCTAAATCTACCCTAATTAAACTCATCAAAATTTAATTCTAAAAATCTAGAAAAAATCCTATGGGGAACTATGATTCATCATCTAATTGCACAAAAAAGAATGGATAAAAAACCCTAAGGGAAGGTTCTAAAATAATTCCTACAAAATCAAATACCAAATTAAGACTATTAAAAAGCTATTTATTTGGAAAATCTATTAAAAATATTAAACCTAAAAATAAAATCTCATTTTTATTTTTATAATTTTCTACACATTTTAATCTAATCATAGAAAAAAGAAGAATTTAAAAATCATTTTCTATCATTTTTTAATGAATTAAACAAAACAGAAAAAACATTAAAAGAAATAAAAGAAATTAAATGAATTAAAGGGAGGGGGGGTGTATACAGCAACACGCGCTAGTTAAAAATGAATGGGCCAGCAATAAGGGGGGTGGGGATAGCACATAAGCCCAGAACGCCCCTTTAAGTGAAACGCCGCGTTTCACTCAATTTGAATCTTCCCTCTCTTTCTCAGGTTAAATCATCACCGTTGGATTAAATGAATTAGTCAAATTCTGGGAATGATCTAGTGGCTGTTGTTCATCGTCCCAAATGGGACCTAGGGTTTTCAGACCCCTCTCTCCACACACTCAAATTCGAGCTCTCCTATCTCTCTCCACACGCCACGGTTTCACTCGATTCCAAAACGAAAATTGATCTACTAAATGCCTAGAATAAAATGGTACGATCAGTTTTTCTTGATTCCACCTAGGTTGTTCTAACAGAATCTTGCAATGCCTTGGTACAACCATGCTCAACTGATATCCATCCTCATCAAACTTCAGTCTAATGGTCTACAGATGCTCTACATGTTATGCTAGCTATCATACACTAATTCTTGATGATTAAATCGCCATAAACAACCAATTCTTGAAACTTAAAGATTCCTACACCTGTTACGCATTGTCATAGAATGAGCTATAACTTCTAGGGTTTAGTCATTTAGCCTAGTACAACCTTCCTATACCTCTAAAACTAAGCAATACCATGTAATTCAAGATAATTAAGAGGGAGAAAGAACCTGTCAAGAGGTTATGGTGCAGTGATGTAGAGCACGACTCAGGCCTTGGAATTGCCTCTAAATGATCCTTGGGTGATCACCAATCTTCTGTTTGCACTTGTGATGGTGGAGATGGCTTGTAGTGGAAGAATTCTTGAGTTGCTTGAACTTAAAGCAAGAGCTTTAATGGCTATGTATCTCTCTCTCTTCTCTGACTTGGCTCTCTATCACCAACCTCTCATCATTCTCTGATGCACTCTTTATATAACAATTGTTGGATGCTTCTAGATTCATCTAGAAAAGTGTGGAAAGTTCTTGAAAATTCCATGATATGCCATATTGGTTATCCCATCTCCCATGTGCCATGCCTTGTAATTTGGTCTCAAAATGTCCTTACATGAGTTATTGAGTGAGGATGAGTGAAAAACAAGTGCATTTTTGGCTAGTGTAGGGTTTTTCAACATTGCCTTCTTATGCAAGTAATAAATTTCCAAAGGAAGTCCATTTTTGGAGCCTCAAATGAAATATCTATTTAAACCAAAGTTCTTAAAATGGTTTTTCCAATCAAAATGATATATTGGATGACCTATTTTGGATTTGTGGATCTCCCAAATCACTTTTCAATTTCAACTTTTCAAAGTTATAAGCCTTTTTTAGTTCATTTTTGACCAATCATGTAATCTTGTGCTATGAGCTTTTCCAACAATTTGTGACCTTCTTTCTAGACTTAAAATCACATTTTGAGCAACTTTCATGTTTTGAGTTTTTCCATTTGAGGCTTGGAAATAGGAGTTTTAGGCATTGGCTAAAATGACCTATAACTGACAAATGACCAAAATACCCCTGTCTTGTTCAAACCATAAGTTGAGTTCCACAAATCCAATCAAGGACTTCTACCACTCAAATTAAAGCTAAGAAGATCCTCTTCAACATTCATGTTGACCAAGAAATCATAGGAATCATCCTACTAGGGCAAAAGTTGTCTGCAAGTTGGGTGACTTTCAAGGACCCAGATTCACACACCTCTGCTGACCTGTAATTTGTCAAAACCATAACTTGAGCTCCACAAATCCTATCAAGGACTTCCACCACTCAAATTAAAGCTAAGAACAAGCTCTACAACATTCATGTTGTGGGGAAGATGAGATCTCAATCACATCTAGAGCTAAAACTGCCTGGAAGATAGGGATCAAATTAGGGTTTTTCCACTGACAATCCTCAGAAACCCTAACTCAAAACTTCTCAAACTCCTCACTCATGATGAGTTGGTCTAGGAATCATCTTTATAACATCTCTATACATCATTCCATGATCTCATGGCCCTTGGATTAGATCTCAACCTTCTCCAAATCTTCAGCTGATCTAGGGTTGACCCAGTCAAAACCCTAATTCTACCATTCATGGTTGAATCCTCTGAACTCTTGCATAATGACTTCTTTGGGCTTCATGATGGCTTTCAAGACATCTCATAGGTTTTCTCAAATCATCAAGTTCATTCTCAAAGTCTCAGAATCATCTGAGGAGCACCCACAACTTTCAGACTGTGAAGCACACAACCCTGGTTTCAACCCACTTCCTCTGAGGATCTCTTGAACTTTCTGATGAAGGTATCAACTTTCAAACACTCAATGGATAAATAATTGTTGGTCAAATTTTGGGGTGCAACAGCTGCCCCTATTCAAACGGCTTGAACCTGACTGGGTGAGAAGCGAACGGCTCTCAACCAATCAAGGTACGAGACGGTTGAATACCGGTAAACCCGAAAATTTGCCAACTGCACAAGCACACGGTACTCTGCGGGGAACAAATCTTCGAACACTGCAACATTAGCTGCTCAACAACTAGCTGGAGAAATACTGATCTGACATCACTGCCGGAAACAAACATCATTCTGAGAGACACTCGACATCGTCGTCGTACAAACATCATCTCTGCTGGGGATTTAAAGAGTCTGACATTGCCGTCAAACAAACATCCAACCTCGCTGCCGGAAACAAACATAATCTGACCTTGCCGTCGGATAATCAAAATACCCCGCATTGCCGCTGGAGAAAATACAACACTGAACAACTCTGACTTGGGGTTCACCCCTGGTAAATGGAACAAAAGGTACACTTGCGTATTTGAAACTACTCCGCTGGGGATGAGAGACTCAACCGAGCACACTCTGATCTGGGGTTCACCCTCAGAACCATAACGAACATCGGAATACTACTGCACAATGATCCCACTGTAGCACTTTAACATCAGAACTATATGAAACCCTGGCCCCTGGCCACTTCCAGCTTCAGCCAGAAAAGATCTTCAAGTACTTCTGAAGATAAGCATCCTTGGCCCCTGGCCATTCCAGCTTCAGCTAGAAAAACATCCTTGGCCTTCACGGATATAAACTTGGCCTGTCGGCAACTCTGCAGGAGGTATCTTCGACTTCAGTCTGAAAAAATGGTCCTTGGCCTTCAAGGATACATGAATCCGCCTTCGGGCGACTCCACCTCTGCTATAGAGTGTCCGTGACTTCAGTCAGGGATATACTTCGGCCTTCAGTCCGAAAAAATGAATCCTAGGTCGTTCATGACCTTGGGGATAACCTTGCCCTTAGGCACCTTCGCTTCAGCTTGGGAAATCTGTGACTTCAGTCAGAGAAATGGTATCCTGAGCCATTCATGACTCTACGGGGATTCAAACACTTTGCCTTCAGGCAAAACTCCGCTTCAGCTGGAGAAACATCTTTGACTTCGGTCAGAAGAAACACTATTCACTTGATCGCAATCAATCATCTCCTCAGGACAACTGACTTGGTCTTCAGACCCACACGAATCACTCTGTTGTATCTACAACCCTGGAACCTTGTCTTCAGCTACCTGTTGATTCTTCAACACGGAAATCTGGACTCACCGGAACCTTCTGATATCGCCGTCGGGCGCTTACGAAATCCATCTTCAGATTAGACATCATTGCTGGAGCAGACATATCATGCTGCTGAGGACTTCAAGAATCAACTTGAACAAACAGATCCGTCGGGCATCTTCAAGAATCGTCCTGAACTAATAACCTTTCTGGAGCAAACATTCTGTTGGGAATTCCAGGAATCTTCCTGGGCAACTCTTGCGGGAGGCGCTATTGGGGAACTCAAGTATCATACTAGACGAACCACTCGGGAAGCTGTACTGGGGTCTTAAGAATCGTCTTAAGCAAATGGCCCTGCTGAGGAATTCGGGAATCATCTTGAACCGAAGACTTCGCTGGGGATCTCAAAAATCATCTTGAGCGAGCGACTGCGGGAATTACACCGGGGTCTTTAGAATCATCTAAGAAAACAACCTTGCTGGGGAGAACATCAAGAATCGTCCTGAGCAACCGGTCTTTCGGTAGTACACCTGTACAACAAGGATGATGATGACCTAGATGATGCCTATGATGCATATGCTTCTGCTATGCAATCATGCTCAATGCTATGCAATCATGCTCAATGCCATGCAATCCTGCTCACTGCTATGCACTCATGCACAATGACATGCAATCATGCACAATGATGCGATCCCGTCAGCAAAATAAACGCCGAAGGGGGGGGGGGGAAATCCTCCTGTCAAGGAGAAAGAACTACTCAGGTAGAGGAATCATCCTGCTGAGGAGAACGCCAATATCAATCAGGCTCTGTCCGGGGAATTGATCTTCTGGTTGACTGCTGCAGGGCAAACAACTTCAGCTGACTGCTGCAGGGGAACGAAACTCTACGAGCACTTGGATCTGCTGATATCAATCGCGAGAATGAACTGCGCGGCCGTCTCGGCTACTCTTCTGGGGAGGATAACTCTATGGGGAAACAACTTCAGCTGCTCCACACTCCGCTGGGGAAAACATGGTCTGATCCACTTCCAAGGACTCGGCTCTCTTGGGCATCTGCAAACTCGGCTGAGGAAGGAGAAGTCATTCTGCTTCGCTGGAGAGAGCGTGGCTCTGGGGAAACATAGCATTGGCTGCCCCACGCTCTGCTGGGGAAAATCGATCATGATCTGATCAACTTCCAAGGATTCTGCTTTTCTGCGGACTCATCCGGGGAGAGAAATCATTCTACTTCGCTGGAAAGTACGACTCTGATGGGGGAAACTCAATTCCACTGGGGAAGAAAGAATCATCTGCCTCTGCAGGGGAATACAACATCAGCTGCTCCAACACTCTAATGGGGAAGAGGGAATCGTCCAACTTCAGGAGAGGATACGACTCTGGTGGGGAATCTCAATTCCGCTGGAGACTTCAGTCTGGCACCATCAGTTACTGCATACTTCGGTATACGACTAGCTTCCTACGAAACCTGCACTTGTGACCCGGTGCGGGGGGATAATCCTGCTTCGACGACTTTACTGGGGAAAACACGAGCTTCAGCTTCCCAAACGCTTCTATGAATTCTGCACTTGTGACCCGGTGCTGGGGGAAGTCAATCATTTTTCGGTGCTTGATTCAGCTGATGAGGTGACATTCCTTCAGGACGCGTCTGCTTGGGGACGAGAATCAACTCTACCTGGGGAAGACATATCAATGCTCACTATCTGATTCTGATTCCGCGGAGGAGAAACTACTGAACTCTGCTGGAGAAGAAGGACTCGCTCCGCTTCGGGGATATCAATCCTGGTCTACTGAGGGCAATCTTGACCCTAATCTGATGAGGGGTAAACGCCATCTCAATCTGCTGTAGTCTCAAACTGTACAGGGGGAACAACCTTAAACCGTACATCTCTGCTGAGAAAACAATCCTGATTCAACAACGTCAACACAGGGAATACAGGCTACCAATCATGGAGTCAGGTAACAGGTTATGCTGTGGGATGGTAATCCAATGACCGCAAGGCTTCTTCAGAAGGTTTAGGTTTTGGCAGGGTAATGACACGATTCCCTGATACTCAATTCTTGCTAGGGTGAACAAACTCATTTGAACAACTTGCCCCAGTGCATTTCAACTTGCCCCAATCCGACCTTTGGGAATAATTCATTCTGAGCCGAAAACAACTGGCAACAAGACAATCTTCAGAGGGCTTGCCCCAGCATCTGCACAACGGGAGGATTCATCCTCAACTCTCAGCATGGTCGGCTTCAATATCTCTGAAGTAGTTTGCCCCTGAACGAGCGATGAGCGACTCAACATGCTCTGATCGAACACTGGAGGGATCTGCCCTTAAATCGCAAGGATTCCGGATAACTGCCCCTGATTGGGTCTCAAGAAGATTCACTTCCGATCAACCGCCGCTTGCATAAACTGCCCCATAATCAACTGATGCTCCGGGACTTGTCCTCAGACAAACCGATTCCAAACTCACTGGAAGTCATTGCCCCAGATTCACAGGGCTTCGCAGCATACCATTTTGACCCAGACCTCTGGCGATTCAGTCCTGATTGACTATTCCTTGCTGAAGTTCCTTCGTGTCAGCTACTAACCTGCAATTAAAATTGTCTATTCACGAATGGTAATTTCAATGCAGTGTTCATGCAACTTTCGAAAAAATGTTGGACTGTCACTCATTTACGTGTCATGCTAGTGAGTGACGAATGAACCAAAGAGTTCAAACGTAGTGCTGATGCGATCTGTGAAAAATGCAATAAGGATATGATTAGCAAATCATGAAGGAGTCAGGTTACTCAACCTTATCGTAATGCGCTCTCAGAATAAACCCTGCCTCAATTAGGTCTTTTAAGGGTTGTATCGTGGTCGGGTTCACGGTTCGCGAAACAAGGGGTATTTGGCTCAAATTATGATTTGTACCCACCCCGTCTACGTGATGTTCTCCGATCCTAAAGTTCAGTCAACTTGGGTCGAGCGCTCGCCTCTTCGAGAGGTATGTTGAACATCGAGAACAACTGGTTAAAGAATTCGCAAGGTGTTTTGGAGTGACAGTTACTCCTTTTCGTTTTCGGTGTCTGCATCTACACGACTTCGTCCTTGTTCGAGGATTTTTCTTTTTTTATATCCTTTCTTTTTCATTCTTTTGATTCCCTAATTTTTTGCCTGGACTGACTCCTTTTGAGTTCTTTTCGATTTTTTCTTTTTGAAGTCCAGCGGGATGCCCTGATTTTTGCCTAAGTATTTGCTTTCTAGCTTCTCTTTTTTACTTATCAGGCTTTCTTATTTCTTTTCTTTTTCTTGGAACAAGTCGTGCGACACTGGCTGTCTTGATTACTCCGAAAGGCTTGTAACCGTCTCACTCCTGATTGGTGAGGTTAACCATTGTGGTTGATGAGGTACGACCTCTGGAGAGGAATATGATGTGATTGGTCCTCGAAGGACAACACTCCTCTATAAGACTTGAACGCTCGATCAAGCTAACTGACAACTACCCTGCCCCGGGTTAAGATGTGAGGGTTTAAAAATCCGAAAGAAACTCCTACTTCTCGGCTCGAAGTGGTTAACAAGGGATTCTCTTCCTTATCTCTTCGGTGTTTAGGGGATTTGAAACAATGCCTTGTACGTCATCGGCAAAGTTTTATCTGAAAGCCATACGATCATTGGCTATGAGTATTCAGTTTCATCATCCTCCCTCCGCTCATTGCTAATCATAGTAATAAAGTGGAGTAAATAAAATGCAAATGTCAGTGCAATAAATGAGTGACAACGACATAACTAATTCAGAAAAATGCATCGTCACTTTATTAATATTACCATTCGAAACATACAATGTTTTAACAGCAAGTAGTAACTAACAGAAAAGGAACTACAAATGCAAATGGTAAAAAGCCCGAGGACTGCCAATGCTGAGGGCGTCTGCCTGTCTGGATCACTGGCTTCTGGAAACAACCCTCTGAATCTACGAGCTCAAACAGCTGAGAGGTCGCCACGCACAACCAAGACTCCCTCTGGAAAGGAAATACACCCTTGGTCGATCAATTGCTGCACTTTCGCCTGGAAAGCCTTGCAATCTTCAGTTGAATGCCCCAGAGATCCACCATGGTAGCCACACTGAGCATGAGGATCGTACCCTGGAGTGTAAGGCTCTAGCACGGGCTTGAGAGCCTTCGGTTCCACCAAGGAATTCTGAACCAACAGTGGAAGAATCTGGCTATACGGCACAGGCACTGGATGGGAAGAAGCATTCCTTTGTTCCACGTGGTTGCGAGGTCTCTTGTGATCCTGGTGCTGGTATTCTTTCCGCCTAGGAGCAAGAGGTCGTCGTTTCTGAGTGGCAACGGTCTCTCGTTTAGGCGCTCGCATCCTCGAACTTGATCCAGGTAGAAACTGCGAGCGAGGCGATTCAGTCACCAAAGGTCGCGGGACATATTCCAGATCTTTCTCAGCTTCAGGCAAAGGAGTGGAATCATCCACCTCTTCCGCAGGGTAAGGGATGAACTTTCCCGATGCTCTTATGCCGCCCGGCACAAGCCTAATCGCCCTTGAGTCAATAAGGTCCTGAATCTTATTCCGGAGAGCCTTGCATGTTTCAACATGGTGCCCCGGTGCCCCTGAGTGGAAATCACAACGCATGCTGAGATCAACGTCTGGTGACACGTCATCTGGTGGGTTTGAGGTCCGAAGCTTGAGAACACGGTTCTGAACCAACAGCGGCAGCAGCTGGGCATAACTCACAGGTAGTGGGTCTACAGCTCTATCAAGTAGCTTCTTCTTTTGACCATAACCTTCAGGATTATTCTGAGATGCTCGGCGCGGCTGATGACGAGACAGGCCTCGAGCTTCATGCTGTGTAGAGGGTCCATGAGGTCCACTTGGCTTCAGCACAGGTGGCAATGACGGCAATGGGGGAAGCACTTTGGTCTCCTCCTTGGGTGCTTGACCACTCTCCTTATTTAGCATACTCCTTACCACTCCCATGAGAAAGCTCAACTGATTCTGCAGCTGCTGATTCTCCTCTCTGAGTACTTGCTGGTCCAGACGCACTGCCTGTATGTCATTCATGACCTGCCCCAGCTGGCTTTGGATTTTCCCCAGTTCAGCTTGTATCTGCTCCATTAGTCTGAGCTGCTCGATTCTGAGTCAAACCTGCAAACACAAAGATTAGAAGACAAGCCCCGGCTTCTGTCATGCAAGATGAATTATGGGTGTCTGTACGTTCAGGAGGTCACCCCTGATTCTGGTGTCAACGTGCCAACATAGTGTCAATGCAATGATAAGACTGGATCCATTCATGGAAGAAAATATCTCATATTGCTCGGGACACCAGGATTAGGGTACGAAACGCGCCTGCAGCACAGACACATGCTAATGGAATGCAAACATGAATATGCAATAATGCAAAATGCCGGGATGCAACAATATATCCGGGTGGCTGCTGTGGAGATTCGGTATCAACAGTCACTGATGAGAAGGAAACCCCGGTGTAAAACCACTGATCTGATCTGCTGTGGATAACCATCTGGTAGGATCGAGATCAAAATTCTGCTCTGTCAAGAACGAAGGCCTGATAATAAAGACCCCAGATGCAAGATCAAGGAATATCTGTTGATGAAGTCTTCAGACCCCAAATCACAAGTCTGCCCTATCAAAATACAGCTGCTGACGAGATCTTCAAACCCCACTCAAAATCTGCCCTATCAAGAACAAAATAACAACTGCTGACGATATCCTCAGACCCCACTCAAAAATCTGCTCCGTCCAGAACAAAATAACAACTGCTGACGAGATCCTCAGACCCCACTCAAAAATCTGCTCCGTCCAAAACAAACCTCTGATAACAATACTCTGATCAAAGCCTGCTCCATCAAGAACAGACAAACACCCGATGATAAGATCCTCTGATCAACTCCCGCTCTGTCAAGAACATATCTGCAACTGAGAACCCAACATAACTGATTTACTGTCGAGAAAACCAGGTAGTCTGGAGGTCAAAGTTTCCTGCAATATCCCAACCCCACTCACAGGTATGATGGACCTAATCCACGGACAAAGGTACGACATCCTATGCGGTTATCAGCGTCACAGACTTTCATGAGTGACGATACGATTCCCAGAAGGAGTGGCATCATCAAGTCATGAAGAGGCCTCTCTTAGCTGACTTCCAAATGATCGGTCCCCAGAGTCGACAATCCTCACGTCTGGACTCCCCTCAGATCCTCAGGACCGGAAAGAAGCACCTCTGCAAGAATCTCGTCTGAGCGCAGATTTTCGTAGGGAACTGTGCCTGCTCAGCAGACAGGTTCGTCTACTACTTCTCCGCAACTATATCTAGGTGTGTACTCAAGCCCAGGTCCGGCTTCTCACTCACAGTAACATCCCTCTCCCACAGCAGCACAGATAATCATATCAAACTGGAAATAAAATGCGGGAAATAAAATGCGGGAAGTAAAAATGCGAGAAGTAAAAATGCGGGAAGTAAAGATGCGGTAAATAAACGCAACCCAACAAGCAAACACACAAACGATAGGATTGACTCTCATAGGGAACCGGAGAACCAGAGATTCTGGGTTCGGTCCCCAGCAGAGTCGCCAGCTGTCGCTTGCGCGAAAATAAGGTGCCGGCATGACAGAAGAGTCGCCACCTTTCGTTATTTATCCCTCAGAGCGGGAAAGGAAACGATCGGAAAAACCTGACGAATAAGGGCAAGACAAGGTCATCGCAACCATTGTCTGGGTTCGGGAGTCGGTTACGCAAGGGGAAGGTATTAGCACCCCTCACGTCCGTCGTACTCGACGGGATCCTTGCTTGTTTGTTTACTTGGACGGGTTGGTTATAATCTATCTACCTATCAAGACTGGCTGAAAAAGAAAAGAAAAATGACTCGGCAAAGCGTCGCACTTTATGCCTACGTATTCTCATCAGAGAATGAGAAATCAGAGTCAACGTAGTTCGGCTAACTACGGGGGAAAGGTTGCTCGCTAGGATATCGCATCCTATGCCTACGTACTTTCATCTGGTATGAAAGATCAGAGCAAACGTAGTTCGGGAAACTACGAGAACAATGGCTCGACTAGGAGGGAGACTATCAAGTCCTACTGTTATCATGCCATGGATTCATCCTATGGTTGAAGTTTGAACAGGGAACTCCTAGATGTTGTCATGCATAGGTTTCAACCTAAAAGTCTATCATCAAATCCTCATCAGAGGAAATGAGAGCCCTAAGGGATCATGTCAATGATACACCAAAACAGACAAAAGCATCAGCTTTAACAGTAAAATGCAATGCAAGTGAGGGAGGAAATGTGTGTGGGGCTTCAGCCTCCACAAGCTCATCTCAACCTCAAGCCAGTCATGAAATAACAGCAATCATACTGAAAACAATCAACATGCTATCAAGCAATGAACAGGTAAAAGGAATGAAGTGCCATCAGGCAAACAAAACTCACATGCTTGAGAAAGAAAGAATCTACTCTCTAACCCTAACCCTAATCACAGGAATCTGAATCTAATCTAAGCAAAGCCCTAAAGCAAAACCTAACCAAAAGAAATCAATCCCAATCTTCAAGCTTCAGAACAAGCTTACCAAAGAAAGGGAGCTAAGCAATCAGACTCATAGTGTCTTCCTCAGGAAAGCACTAGGAGGTGTATACTCAGGAGTCATACCCTATGTGGCTCAACCACTGTGATCAGTTTATATTCCTCCTCAGGAGAAATTAAACTCACAAGCAGGCTCCAACATCACTGGATATTTAGGAAATCCTATCTGAACTAGTGGAACTAAATGAACAGACTCATAGGACCTTCCTCAGGAAAGTACTAGGAGGCTTCCACTTAGGAGTTGTATCCCATGTGGCTCAACAACATGTGATCAGTTTACATTCCTCCTCAGGAGAAATTAAACTCACAAGTTGGCTCCAACATCATTGGATACTTAAGAAATCCTAGATAAACTAAGGGAACTAAGTGAATAGACTCATAGGACCTTCCTCAGGAAAGTACTAGGAGGCTTTCACTTAGGAGTTGTATCCCATGTGGCTCAACAACATGTGATCAGTTTACATTCCTCCTCAGGAGAAATTAAACTCACAAGTTGGCTCCAACATCATTGGATACTTAAGAAAGAGGTGAGAAGAAAGGATGAAAGTCATTCATAGTGCCTTCCTCAGGAAAGTACCATAAACTTCCTTCAAACTTCAGGATCTCAAACCTCACAGACAGGGGACAACCAAGCTCTGGGTCTCTGAATCTTGGTCTACAATCTTCTCTCCATGATGCTCTCCATCAATAACTTCAAGGCAACACAAGCCCCTCAACAAATTCCCCACAACAAACCCCAGAGATGAACAGATAGCCATAGGGGAGACAAAATCAACAGGCAACTTCAGAAAATACCTAAAAATACTAAACTAATGGGGAAAAATCCAACAACTATTCACAAGGGTCCTCAACACCTACTCATAACATCTACAAAGGTCTCTACCTAAAAATCAAGATAAAACTCAGTCAAAGAAAGGAATTCATCACCTAAGCACAATCTAAACCCTAATTAGGATACCCTAAATCTACCCTAATTAAACTCATCAAAATTTAATTCTAAAAATCTAGAAAAAATCCTATGGGGAACTATGATTCATCATCTAATTGCACAAAAAAGAATGGATAAAAAACCCTAAGGGAAGGTTCTAAAATAATTCCTACAAAATCAAATACCAAATTAAGACTATTAAAAAGCTATTTATTTGGAAAATCTATTAAAAATATTAAACCTAAAAATAAAATCTCATTTTTATTTTTATAATTTTCTACACATTTTAATCTAATCATAGAAAAAAGAAGAATTTAAAAATCATTTTCTATCATTTTTTAATGAATTAAACAAAACAGAAAAAACATTAAAAGAAATAAAAGAAATTAAATGAATTAAAGGGAGGGGGGGTGTATACAGCAACACGCGCTAGTTAAAAATGAATGGGCCAGCAATAAGGGGGGTGGGGATAGCACATAAGCCCAGAACGCCCCTTTAAGTGAAACGCCGCGTTTCACTCAATTTGAATCTTCCCTCTCTTTCTCAGGTTAAATCATCACCGTTGGATTAAATGAATTAGTCAAATTCTGGGAATGATCTAGTGGCTGTTGTTCATCGTCCCAAATGGGACCTAGGGTTTTCAGAACCCTCTCTCCACACACTCAAATTCGAACTCTCCTATCTCTCTCCACATGCCACGGTTTCACTCGATTCCAAAACGAAAATTGATCTACTAAATGCCTAGAATAAAATGGTACGATCAGTTTTTCTTGATTCCACCTAGGTTGTTCTAACAGAATCTTGCAATGCCTTGGTACAACCATGCTCAACTGATATCCATCCTCATCAAACTTCAGTCTAATGGTCTACAGATGCTCTACATGTTATGCTAGCTATCATACACTAATTCTTGATGATTAAATCGCCATAAACAACCAATTCTTGAAACTTAAAGATTCCTACACCTGTTACGCATTGTCATAGAATGAGCTATAACTTCTAGGGTTTAGTCATTTAGCCTAGTACAACCTTCCTATACCTCTAAAACTAAGCAATACCATGTAATTCAAGATAATTAAGAGGGAGAAAGAACCTGTCAAGAGGTTATGGTGCAGTGATGTAGAGCACGACTCAGGCCTTGGAATTGCCTCTAAATGATCCTTGGGTGATCACCAATCTTCTGTTTGCACTTGTGATGGTGGAGATGGCTTGTAGTGGAAGAATTCTTGAGTTGCTTGAACTTAAAGCAAGAGCTTTAATGGCTATGTATCTCTCTCTCTTCTCTGACTTGGCTCTCTATCACCAACCTCTCATCATTCTCTGATGCACTCTTTATATAACAATTGTTGGATGCTTCTAGATTCATCTAGAAAAGTGTGGAAAGTTCTTGAAAATTCCATGATATGCCATATTGGTTATCCCATCTCCCATGTGCCATGCCTTGTAATTTGGTCTCAAAATGTCCTTACATGAGTTATTGAGTGAGGATGAGTGAAAAACAAGTGCATTTTTGGCTAGTGTAGGGTTTTTCAACATTGCCTTCTTATGCAAGTAATAAATTTCCAAAGGAAGTCCATTTTTGGAGCCTCAAATGAAAAATCTATTTAAACCAAAGTTCTTAAAATGGTTTTTCCAATCAAAATGATATATTGGATGACCTATTTTGGATTTGTGGATCTCCCAAATCACTTTTCAATTTCAACTTTTCAAAGTTATAAGCCTTTTTTAGTTCATTTTTGACCAATCATGTAATCTTGTGCTATGAGCTTTTCCAACAATTTGTGACCTTCTTTCTAGACTTAAAATCACATTTTGAGCAACTTTCATGTTTTGAGTTTTTCCATTTGAGGCTTGGAAATAGGAGTTTTAGGCATTGGCTAAAATGACCTATAACTGACAAATGACCAAAATACCCCTGTCTTGTTCAAACCATAAGTTGAGTTCCACAAATCCAATCAAGGACTTCTACCACTCAAATTAAAGCTAAGAAGATCCTCTTCAACATTCATGTTGACCAAGAAATCATAGGAATCATCCTACTAGGGCAAAAGTTGTCTGCAAGTTGGGTGACTTTCAAGGACCCAGATTCACACACCTCTGCTGACCTGTAATTTGTCAAAACCATAACTTGAGCTCCACAAATCCTATCAAGGACTTCCACCACTCAAATTAAAGCTAAGAACAAGCTCTACAACATTCATGTTGTGGGGAAGATGAGATCTCAATCACATCTAGAGCTAAAACTGCCTGGAAGATAGGGATCAAATTAGGGTTTTTCCACTGACAATCCTCAGAAACCCTAACTCAAAACTTCTCAAACTCCTCACTCATGATGAGTTGGTCTAGGAATCATCTTTATAACATCTCTATACATCATTCCATGATCTCATGGCCCTTGGATTAGATCTCAACCTTCTCCAAATCTTCAGCTGATCTAGGGTTGACCCAGTCAAAACCCTAATTCTACCATTCATGGTTGAATCCTCTGAACTCTTGCATAATGACTTCTCTGGGCTTCATGATGGCTTTCAAGACATCTCATAGGCTTTCTCAAATCATCAAGTTCATTCTCAAAGTCTCAGAATCATCTGAGGAGCACCCACAACTTTCAGACTGTGAAGCACACAACCCTGGTTTCAACCCACTTCCTCTGAGGATCTCTTGAACTTTCTGATGAAGGTATCAACTTTCAAACACTCAATGGATAAATAATTGTTGGTCAAATTTTGGGGTGCAACAGCATAGACTTTAGGGATTTAAATTCAGCAACCCCTAAAGACGAGTATTCGATGCCAGTGGCAGAAATGTTGGTCGATTCAGCCGCTGGCCATGAGTACCTTAACATGTTGGATGGTTACTCTGGTTATAATCAGATTTTCATCATCGAAGACGATGTTCCCAAAACAACGTTTCGTTGTCCAGGGGCCTTAGGCACTTACGAATGGGTAGTGATGCCTTTTAGCCTAAAAAACGCTGGGGTAACGTATCAGCGAGCGATGAATTCAATTTTTCATGATTACATTGAGTCTTTCATGCAGATATATATCGATGACATTGTGGTAAAATCTGTGTCAGGGAAAGAACATGTAGATCATCTGCGTCAATCCTTCATAAGGATGAGGAAGTTTGGCCTCAAGATGAACCCCTTGAAGTGCGCGTTTTGTGTGCAAGCGAGAGATTTCCTGGGTTTTGTGGTACACAAGAAGGGGATCAAGATTAACCAGAATAAGACAAAGGCCATCATGGAGGCGAAAGCGCCTTCGAACAAGAAAGAACTGAAATCATTGCTGGGAAAAATAAATTTCCTAAGAAGATTTATATCAACTTAAGTGGAAAAACGTAGGCCTTCTCACCATTGCTTCGAGTCACAAAAGAGAGGTTTGAATGGGGGAAAGATCAGCAACAGGCTTTCGACAAAATCAAACTACTTGACCCGTCCCCCATTCCTTTCGCCACCATGTCGAAGCAGGAGCATGAGATTGTACATAGCAGCCTCGGGCAAAAGTCTAGGGAGTATGCTTGCTCAAGAGGATGAGAATGGCGTTGAAAGAGTTATTTACTACCTTAACAGGGTTTTGAACGATGTAGAAACAAGATATAGTGAGATAGAAAAAGTATGCCTATGTTTGTATTTTCATGTATGAAGTTGAAGCAATATATAAAACCAGTTGATTTGTATGTCTCTTCGCATTTTGATGTTATTAAACATATGTTATCCAAGCCTATTTTGCATAGTCGAATTGGTAAATGGGCATTAGCATTAACTAAGTATTCTTTGACTTATAGACCGCTAAAAGCGGTTAAAGGGCAGATAGTGGCAGACTTCATTGTCGACCACTCCGTAAATGAAAATACCCTAAACGTTGTCGAATTAGAACCTTAGAAGTTATACTTCGACGGTTCTAGCCATAAGAACGGGACAAGCATAGGTCTATTGATTATTTCGCCCGACAAAATTCCAACAAAATTCAAGTATAAGGTCGAGGGACTATGCTCCAATAATGAGGCTGAGTATGAAGCTTTAATAGTCGGACTTGAAATTTTGTTAGAATTGGGGGCAACCTGAGTCGAAATAATGGGAGATTCGGAATTGGTGGTAAAACAGTTAATAAAAGAGTACAAATGTGTTAAAGAAAATCTCACCATGTACTTTGTAATAGCCAATAGGCTACTCAAAAAATTCGAAATGTGTACCATTCGACATATACCTCGACTACAAAATCAAGTGGCCAACGATTTGGAACAAACTGCATCAGGATATAGGGTCTCGAGGGAAAACTTGCAAGAAGTAATCGAGGCCAGGGGTAGGGTTGTGTCTGTAGATCTACGATCGTTAGACCTTGAAGTAAAAAAGTTTGGCTACGCTGATGAAGAAACTTTCGAGATTTTCACAGTCGAGGGTTTGACAGGCAAAGATTGGAGGAAACCATTAGTCGAGTACCTTCAGAGTCCTTCAGCAAATACATAACGAAAAGTGAAGTATCAAGCACTATGTTACGTTCTTCTAGGAAATGAGTTATTCAAGAAAACCTCTGAAGGGGTTTTGCTTAAATGTCTGAGTGAATCGGAGGCGTACCTGGCATTGTCATCAGTCCATAGTGGGACATGTGGAGCACACTAGGTAGGTCATAAGATGAAATGGCTATTGTTTCACCAAGGGATGTATTGGCCTACAATGTTGAAGGATTTCATCGAGTTCGCCAAGGGTTGCCAAGAATGCCAAGTCCACGCTGGCATACAACACGTCCCAGCAAGCGAGTTACACTCCATAGTCAAGCCATGGCCATTCAGAGGATGGACTTTGGACTTAATAGGAGAGATTCGACCTGCATCTTCCAAAAACCAAAAGTACATCCTAGTAGGGATAGACTACTTCACCAAGTGGATCGAAGCGATACCTCTGTTAAAAGTAGATCAAGAGGATGTCATCGAGTTCATTCAGAAGTATATTATTTATAAATTTGGGCTGCCAGAAACAATAATGACAGATCAAGGGTCAGTGTTCACGGGCAGGAAAATGCAGGAGTTCGCCAAAGAAATGGGATTTAAACTCCTCACTTCAACGCCTTATTACGCCCAAGCCAATGGCAAGGTCGAAGCAGCAAATAAGGTAATAATTGGCTTAATAAAGAAGCAGCAAAATTGGCATAAAACGTTGGACCAAGTCCTATGGGCATGTCGAACATCCCCCAAGGAAGCAACTAATATTACCCCGTATCGTTTGACTTTTGGCCATGATGCAGTACTGCCGGTCGAAATCTATATACAGTCGGTTAGAATTCAGAGACATCTCGAAATCCCTCGAGAAATCTATTGGGATATGATGCTCGGCAAGTTAGTGGATCTGGACGAAGAGAGACTTAAAGCTTTGGAAGTGTTGAGAAGACAAAAGAAAAGAGTGGAGAAGTCATATAACAAAAAGGTTAAAGCGAAGACCTTTTTGGTGGGAGATTTGGTTTGGAGGGTAATTTTGCCTATGGATTGAAATGTCAGACCCCTAGGCAAATGGTCCCCAAAATGGGAAGGCCCATTCCAAGTTTCAAAGGTCTTCTTCAATGGGGCGTACGAAGTGGAAGAACTAAACAAGGATAGGAGAATATTAAAAGTAAACGGAAAATATTTGAAAAAATATAAGCTTGCGTTACAAGAGGTTAAAATATCAACAAAATAACTACTAAATATAAAATAAAGCCATAAATGGTGTTAATAAATGACACCAAAATGGCCCAGGGTCTTACAGACATAAAATTGAAACATGGCTTACAAAGGCCAGCAAAAGGTGCGCTATTACAAAACTTAATAAATTAAAAGGGGAGATTGGCCCTCATTCTGAGATAATTTGACTTTTGAAGCTCGAGGTGGCTCTGATATAGGGCCTTGTCTGTTCTTAACTGAGCAATTTCCTCTTCCAAACGACGGGCCTCCCCAGCAAAATTAACAGTGTGATCGAGTTCAGTTGCTAAGGAGGAATCATCAAAAGAAGCCAATTCTGCATTCTTCTTCTTGGCTTTTGCTATTTTGCTGCGAAGTTTCTTGATCTTGCGCTCCCAACAAGCAATGTTCGCCTCATTGGTAGCAATCTCCTGTCGATTCTTCTCTTTCATCTCCTCCAATCCTGCAAATTTTTCTTTGGACTCAGCAACAATGTTCCAAGCAGCGACTTCACTACCTGATTTCGTCGAAAGATCATTCTCAATCTGGGGCAATAGCCGAAAGTCCTTATGAACTTGATCAATCAAGACACCAACTTCTTGAATAACGCTTGTGGCCTCAGGGGAAATCAATTTGAGATCCACTTGCTGTAACAAAGCCTTCAAAGAGAGGTGGTTGTATGGGCCCATTTGCAAAAGAGAGAAAAGATCCCCTTTGAAGATCTTTCCCTTGATCTTCTCGAGAATGCTGTTAGAAGGGTGGCTCGAGACTTGGCCTTCAGTGGTCGAAGTGCTGGCGGTCTTACCAGAGGAACTATTTCTCTTGCTCAAGAGGATTTTGATGTACTGTCGAGGGTTAGACACCTTTAATGCATCAAGTTCTGTTATGGTAATATTGACCTTACCCTTGAGGTGCACCACTTCAATTTCCTTGAGAATAGCAGTAGTCTTAGCCACCTCAACAGGGGCAGGTCCATCAACAGGATGTTCTGCAGATTCCTTTCCCTTACTATTATCTCCTTCTGGGGCATCTTCTTCCATTTTATCTTCAGTTCCCCCGTCGCTAGTCTCAGCTAGTTCTGATTGATGCATGGTCTTGTCTTCAACGACATCATCTTCCCCTGCGGTTGTTTCATCAACGACCCTTGTTTGATCTAAAGGAGAGTTGTTTGTGTCATCCAAATTTATATCCTCTTCCATAAGAGTTTCTGCACCGTCGGTTGCGTCAGGATTGGTTGAAACCTTATCTTCTTCACGGTCAGACCCATCGGTTTGAGATTGTTGGGTCGTGGTCTTTGTTGGTGAGGGAGGAACTATGGTAAACTCAGGTTTATTAGTTTCGCCAAGAGAACTCATACTAGAACCCAAATCAGAGGTAGGATGGTAAGTGGGCTCACCTTGACTGTTCAAAGGAAAATTGGGCGAAGGAGACTTGGGTGGAGCAGTGTCCCAACCTCCAGCAACAGCCTAAACAAAGAAACAGACATAAGGAAAAGCAAGACGAAAGCAAATCAGGTCCCAGGAGAAAACAGTTAACTACGCGTTATACCTTAACATTCCCATCAGCAGGGCTTGAGTTGTCGCTATCGATAGGGACAGTAGGCGGAATTAGGGCATCCTATGTGGGAGCCTTTGCGGGATCTTGAAGGGGAGTGTTCAAGTTGGAAATGGTGACTGTCGAGGGAGCAGGTGGAACATCTGGGGTATCTAGGTCGTGGGTAACTTTGCGCCTTCTCTTTATTTGGGCATTCTCACGAGGAGATCCATCCTCATCGTCTGAATCAATGATGATCTGGGCAGAAGCCCTTTTGAATCTCTTTTGTGGAGTAGGTGGTTTTCGGCTAACCTGAAACAATGAAAGACGTCTAAAACAATTAAGGAAAACAAAGCTAACATAGGCTTGTAGGAGATTACCTTTTGGTTTTCGACCTTGCCTTCGATCTTTGATGTTGGAGCAGTTCTTTTAGAAGCAGCTGCAAAATAAACCATGCCACTACCAGTCAGTAACAATAAACCTCAGATAAAAGAGTTCAAATTGAAGGGGGATGGCCTTTAAGAATGTCGGATTTGATGCGAACATCTTTGAAACTAACATGAAGGTTCCCTTTAAAAGTATCGAGCGTATGTTTAGTCGGAACCACCCGTTGCGCCTTGGGTTTCGACTGCTGTCGAAGGATTTTTATAGCATCCCCACAGATAAACCAATCTAGAAATGGAGGGGAAAAAGCCACACCAAAACCAGCAGTTGGTAATCGAGGGGTTTTTAGAGGAAATAGTTTAAAGGCAACCTCATATCGTTTCTTGCGAGGAACAGACAAGAGAATCTTTAAATTTTCCATTTTCTTAGAAATTTTTTCCTTTAAAGTGACAGCAGCCTCACGGATGGTACGACTAACATCATCTAGTCGATAGGAGGTTTCGAAGTACTTCTGGAAGGCTTGAATCTCTTTGATATGGGTAGATGTACCTTTCTTGATCTTCTCCTACACATCAATGAAAGCTTGGTCAATCAAGCGAGTAAAGCTCGAAACGTCAAGAAATTCTGAGGCATAATATCTAGACCACCAGTTGTAGAAATATGGGGAGCAGAAGTAGGAGGGTTGAAAATAAACAGGTGTGAGAA
>CAWUDS030002984.1:0-88727 GCA_963859935.3 Lathyrus sativus
CGAAAGCCAACAGATGAATTTGAAAAACATATAGCTAGGAAAAAGTAATGACTTATCGAATAATAATTCATATGATGAGAAAACTGATGGATTATTCGTCGATGATAATGGTAATGCACCGACGGAAGTAGGTATTGCCCAATTTTATCTATTTTCTATAATTTATGCTTAATAATTAAAATAGGTGTAACAAGAATCGTATGATCGTGTTAGGAACATGTGAGATATATGGATCGAACTCTAGTATTGTCGATAGAGGTTTAGCATATCGTCAAAGTCTGCACACATGTTGTTGTCGAAGACCTACAAGCTGTAGTCGAAATGTGTTCTAGTATGTAGTTGTCGAATTGGGCTTGTTTGTTATGTCCAATTGTTTAAGTTAGCTTGTAATGGGTAATTGTTACATGCCCATTGTTGCACCCCAAAATTTGACCAACCAATTATCACATTCGACTTATGTTTTGACTCATTTTGCATTTGCATCTGCATACCGCATACATTGCATTTTTGCAGTCAGATTGGCTTTATCAAGATTACAGCCTCTCTTGGCGTTGCAGGCATTTCAGGCCAGTTCGAATACGAGGATTTATTTTGAGAATTTGTGCTCGTCTCGGTGTTTTCAACTCTCGCTGTTGTTTTTTTAGGACATTTTGGTGTCCGGTTGTTACCGTTTATTTCGCTATAGTCTCGCATCTTTTTTTAATTGATTTAATTGGCTTTATTGCATTTTCTAGAATTTTTTCCCTAATTTTCTAGATTTTAAATAGATATTAAATAGATGTACTTCATTTTCTAGATTTAATTTCTAGTAGATTTAATTCTTTTTCATTTAATTGTTTTTCTAGAATTTTAATTCTTTTAAATAGATTTTGATAGCTTTTTAGAGGTTTATTTTCTATTATAGAATTTAATAGGTGTTAATAGCCTTTTCTATTTTTTAGAGGTTAATAGATTTTAAATGGAATTTAATAGGTTTAAATAGTTTTTCTCTATTTTTAGAATATTAGAATATTAATTGTTAGAATATATTAGAATTTATTTTAAGTTGGTTAGGTTTAATTAGAATATTAATTGATTAGGATTAATTGTTTTGTTTTAATTAGGATTAATTGGATAGTGTTAATTGAGTCCATTAGTCAGATTTTATTAAGTCTTAATTAGCCAGCTTTTCAATTTTAGTCAGGTTTATTATTCAAGTTTAGTTATTAATCATTTTCATTTCAGCATTAATTCACCATTTATCATTTTAATCCATTAATCAGCAGCTTTAATCAGTCTTTAATTCACCATTTATCATTTTAATCCATGTTCATGAGCGTTTTCCAGGTGTTCATCTTCTTCGTGAAGATCTTCAAGAATCTCTTCGAACAACACTCAACCGTTCCAACTGGAATCTCCCAGATCTTTCTAGAGTCTTCATCGTTTTTTTCGTACAACTCAATGAACATCATCAACATTCGTAGCATTTTGCCATATTTCTTCAACTTTTAAAGACGGATCAAGAATCCTCACTTCATCTGCGTCGAATCTGCGAGCAAGCTTCGAACAATATCCAACTTTCTTCGATTCACGAATCTTGCACGTCAACGACACCACACTGATATCACCTTCACAACAACAACGAGTCCAAACTCCAAAGATCTAACCTCCGTTGATTTGTTGAGTTCGTTAGAATGCGTGAATCCCAGACGAAGATGAGGAGAATGAAACGGAGACAGGTGTAAAGATGGAAGGAAGATGAAAAGGAAAGGTTAGGGGAGATTGAAGGTTGGGACAGAGATTGAGAGAGGGAGACGGAGGATATTTGTCTGGCAGCTGAGCGAGAGAGAAGGAGAGAGTTAGGGTTTCAGCGTAAGCAGATTGAGGAAGGAGGTTGGGAGGTCTCGTGGACTGGCTTGACGTTGGGCCTTAGGCCCAATTGTTTCATTTCTGAACTGCACCCTTCACGTTCCACTTCGCACCCCCCGTCCCTTGTCTTTTTTTTTTCTTTTTTGAGGGATTCCCCTTGTTGGGCTGGGCACAACGAGATTGCTGGCTATACCCCTCGGTTTCACGAGCGCACCCCCCAGGTTCCCCTTATTTTTGTTGGTTTATTTTTTCTGGATGTGTCGTGGGCTGGGTCCTGGGTTGGTTTTTCAGGTTTTACTCCCCTGTTTTCAGAATGTACCCCTCTCCTTTGTTTTTTTAATTTTTCTTTTGTATTGGATGTTTAATTGTAATAGTTGTAGATTTATTTTGCTATTTTTCTTCTTAGGAATTATAGTGTAGAATAGTATTAGAATATTTTTAATATAGATTTTATAATATAGAATTTTCATTCTATTTTCTTATAGGATATTATTAGAGTTTAGATAGATTTTATATGCTATTTTCTATTACGCATTTTCTTTATAATTTCTTTAGAATATTTTCTAGTAGAAATTAATTGTCGTATTTTAGGAGTAGCATATTATTTCCATTTTGTGATTGGATTTCTCTCCTATTTCCTTTCCTCGTTTCTTCTTATCTGATTGTACTCCGATTTTATTTTTGGCTGGCCGTGTGACATGATTCAATTGGAGAATGATTTTCGGTATCATTTCTCTATCTTGTCTTTGACACGGATATCAATACGCTACCTCTTAGAGTTCGATTTCTCGTATAAGTCAAACCATGACGGTCTAAGCGTTACATTGGTCCTGATTCGAGCGTCCTCATCAAGGATCCAGAGAGGAGAAGATTGGAATGGAGCTTGCGCACATGTCAGGAGCCAACGGAGCCGCTTCGTTCAACATCATCTTGCTGATTCAAGTCTTTGTGCAACCGTCGAGTGTTGTGAGCTGTATCGTTAGATACGTAGAAAATGACAGTTGAGGGGTTTCCTCTCAATCGTCTAGAGTGTCTAGTATGGTACCCCTTGGGTGACATACGACGCATTCGCTCCTACGCCTTAGGTTCTTGCGTGTGTGTCCCGAGTTCCTTCCCGTTTAGGCGTAGGAGCGATCGAAACCCTTTTCTCTCGCGTTCAGGCGATTGAGACCCTTTCTCTTGCCCCTGTGCAATCGAGACTTGCTTTCCTGTAGTGTCGAACTACGTTTGCTCTAATCTCTCGTACCAGACGAGAGTACGTAGGCATAGGATGCGATATCCTAGCGAGCTCCCTTTTCCCTCTTTTCCCCGTTTGTTGTAGTTAGCTGAACTACAGCTGCTCTAATTTCTTGTACCAGACGAGAATTGTAGGCATAGGATGCGATATCCTAGCGAGCACACTAACAACTAACTTCTCTGTTCTCTCGCGGCCATGCGATCGAGACTTTCCCGCTGACGACTGATGTTCCCTTTCTCTTGCCCGAGCGCAATCGAGACCAGACCGTATTTCTAGAACCAGTAGGTTCCCATACCTTTAAACCCGACATACTACGTCCGTTCTACCGCAAACAGGTAACGCCTAAGTCTCCGTCGAGTGAGCAGCATACACCTAAACTGATAGGATGCGTACGCTAGTATCGTCAATCCTTTCTCTCACCCCGTGTGATCGAGAACACCCCGGTTCAGCCGTAGTTAGCGCCAAACTACGTAAGCTCTGATCTCTCATACCTGTTGAGAGTATGTAGGCACAATACTGATGTATTGGCGAGCCACCTTCCCCGTAACCCGTAGTTTCCCGAACTACGTGGACTCTGACTTTCCCATTGCACGAGGGAATACGTAGGCATAGAGCGCGATGCTCTATCGAGTCAGTCCTTTCCGTTTAGCCTTAGCAGCCGTAGATAGATCGTTTTTCACCCGTAGAAAAACCAACAAGCATGGATCCCATCGAGTACGATGGACGTGAGGGGTGCTAATGCCTTCCCCTTGCGTAACCGACTCCCGAACCCAGACATTGGTTGCGATGACCTTGTCTTATACCTTTTCGTCAGGTTTTTCTGATCGTTTCCTTTTCCGTTCTGAGGGATAAATAACGAAAGGTGGCGACTCTTCTGTTTTGCCGGCACCTTATTTTCGCGGTAGCGACAGCTGGAGACTCTGTTGGGGACTGTTTCATGGTTCTCCAAGCGAGTCTTGTCTTGGATTCTCTTCCTGGCTGTCTGGGTCATCCCCAGCAGCTGGCGACTCTGCTGGGGACTGCGATAGTTTCCTGGGGATCCAACGTCCCCTATGCGAGTCAATCTGGGGATCCAACATCCTTGTACGAGAGTCAATCCTAGCGCTTGTTTGCTTGTCTGTGGGTGTTTATTTTTATGCTGTACTTTGTATATTACTGTATTTACAGTTTTCCGCACTCTATTATTATCTATTGCTACTGTGCTATTATGGAAGAGGGAGCTCTGATGAGGGATAAGCCAGACCCAGGCTTGAGTGTACCTAGCATTAGTTGTGGAAAGTAGTGGGCGCGTGCTTGCTTTGCAGGTACTATTGTCTCATGAAATCTACGCTCGAACGAGGTTCTCCCGGTTGACTTCTTTTTCGGCCCTTTGGCCTTGGGGGGTTGTTGATTTGGAGGATTGTCGACTCTGGGGACCGATCATTTGGGATTCAGCTAAGTAAGGCTGCTTCAAGAGATGATGATGCCACACCTTCTGGGTATCGTATCATCGTTCTTGAAAGTTTGTGACGCTGATGACCGCATAGGATGCCGAACTTGTGTCAGTTTAGGTCCATACCCGTGAGTGGGAGGGTTTTTGCAGGAAACTTGACTTCCAGCCTACCCGGTATTTTGGTTTTCTCTCGTCAGAGCAAACTTATCCCGTCAGCAGCGCAGCAGTAATCAGAGCTTTGTGGGGGCTGTGATCCCGTGTTTGCTGCATTTTGCATTGCATTTGCATAATCATCTTTGCATCATATTGCATATCATTCTCCAGCTAGCCAGAGCTCTTATCCAACCTTTGTTTTGCTTCAGAGGGTGATTCTCCAGTGTTTGGTCTGAGCAAGGGTTGATTGTTAGAATACGGCCAAGGGGTTGAAGCAGAATTGAGCCGAATCAAGCAGTGAAGTCAGTTGAAAGTTGTTGGCAGCTATGTCAGAGAGCAACTTCCAGTTTGTTGATACCTTGTCAGGTTTCACTATGACGTCCAATCCTCTGTATGGTTCTATGCTCGATGAAGACTTTCCACAAGTGAACAACCTTACTGAAACTCGACTTGTACAACCTTCCGTTGAAGATCAGGATCTACATGAGCAGTTTGTTGTCCGAAGTGAACGCTCTCCTTCTATTGATACCTCAAACTATCAGGGTGTTGTTTTCCCTGTGCCAAATTCCCGAAGAGAGGTCCTGATAGCAAAGACTGAAGACCCATTAGCTCTCGTGTATGGTAAAAGGTTTCATGCGTTGGATGAAAGATTCAAAGCCTTGGAAGTTAAAGATGTTGTTAACCCCAATGCTGCAGACATGTTTCTGGTTTCTGGCCTAGTGTTACCTCCGAAGTTCAGAGCGCCGAGGTTTGAAAAGTACAAAGGAGATAGTTGCCCGAGGCAACATCTGGTGATGTTCTGCCGAAGAATGACTTCGTTTGTGCATAACGACAAGTTGATGATTCACTGCTTTCAGGACAGTCTGATTGGGGCATCTCTGAGTTGGTATATGCAGTTAGAGAGTAATCAAATCCGATCATGGGTGGATTTAGCCAATGCTTTTCTGAAACAGTACGACTATAACCTAGACATGGCTCCTAGTCGCATGCAGCTGCAAGAATTGTCTCAAGAGAACAATGAACCTTTCAGGAAGTATGTTCAGAGATGGAGAGAATTTGCTGCTAGAGTGCAACCACCGCTTCTAGACCGAGAGTTAAAAGGCATGTTCGTAAACTCCTTGCAGAGCCCGTACTTCGAAAGAATGCTTGAGTTGCACCAAATATCTCTTAATTGGTAAGGGCAGGAGAACGCATCGAGTATGGCGTTAAGACTGGAAGAATTCAGAATGTTTCAAGCAGTCAGGATGGTGAAACCGAATCTCTTTGTAGCTTTCAAGATGAAGATGAAACCGTGGTTAATGCAATCATGACAGATGATGGGTATTCTCAAGACGCATCGGTGAAATCTGTTGGTTCTTCGTCTTCTCAGCGGTCGGTATCCTCTGTGTCTCGTTATTCTGGACAGACAATTGTGCCTAGGGCACCCCATCAGGAACATTATGTCGCTCCTCTTGCAAATCCATGAGCCCGTGGCCGAGGTTATCAGAATCAGCGTCAGAATCAGAACCGACCTCGTAACAACTTGGAACGAAGGAATGCTCCTTCTCATCCAGTGCCTGTGCCGTATAACCAGATTCTGCCACATTTGATTCAGAATTCTTTGGTGAAACCTAAAGCTCTTAAGCCCGTGCCAGAGCCTTACCCTCCTGGGTACAATCCCCATGCTCAGTGTGGATACCATGGTGGATCCCCGGGGCATTCAATTAAAGATTGCAAAGCTTTTCAGGCAAAAGTGAAACAGTTGATCGACAAAGGGTGCATTTCCTTTCCAGAAGGAGTTTTGGTTGTGCATGACAACCTCTCAGCTGTCTGAGCTCGCAGATTTAGAGGGTTATTTCCAGAAGCCAGTGGTCCAGACAGGCAGACGTCCTCAACATTGGCAGTTCTCAGACTTTTTATCATTTGCATCTGTAGTTTCCTTTCTGTTAGTTGCTACTTGCTGTTAAACATTGTTTGTTTCGAATGGTAATATTGATAAAGTGACTATGCATTTTTCTGAATTAATCATGTCACTGTCACTCATTTATTGCACTGCACTGACACTTGCATTTTATTCACTCCACTTTATCACTATGATTAGCAAAGATTGGAGGGAGGATGACGAAACTGAATACTCATAACCGAGGATCGTATGCTTTCGGATAAAAACCTGCCTATGATGTACATGCATTATTTCAAATCCCCTAAACACTGGAGATATAAGGAGTTAGTCCCTCGTTAGCCACTTCGAGCCGAGAAGTAGGAGTTTCTTTCGGACTTTTAAACCCTCTCATGTTAACCCGAGGCAGGGTAGTCGTCAGTTAGCTTGACCGAGCGTTCAAGCCTTATAGAGGAGTGTCTCCATTCGAGGACCAATCACAGTTTATTCCTCTCGAGAGGTCGTACCACGTCAACCGCAGTGGTTAAACCTCACCAATCAGGAGTGAGACAGTTATAACCCTTTCGGAGCAATCAAAAAAACCAGTGTCACATGACTTGTTCCAAGCAAAAGAAAAAGAAAAAGAGAGCCCGCTAAGTAAAAAGAAAAGAAAAGCTGGGAAGCAAATACTTAGGCAAAAAACCAGGGCATCCCGCTGGACTTCAAAAGAAATCGAAAAGAACTCAAAAGAGTCAGTCCAGGAAAAAATTAGGGAATCAAAAGAATAAAATGAAAGGATCTCAACAGAAAAATCCTCAAACAAGGACAAAGTCGTGTGGATACAGATACCGAAAACGAAAAAGGAGTATCTGTCACTCCGAAAACCTTGCGAGTTCCTTAACCATTGTCCCTAACATTCCTCGGAGAGGCGAGCGCTTGTGCCAGATTAACTGAACATTAGGATCGGAGATCATCACGAAGAAGGGGTGGGTACGAATCATGACTTGAGCCTAATATCCCTTGTTTCACGAACCGTGAACCCGACCACGATACAACCCTTAAAAGACCTAATTGAGGCAGGGTTTATTCTGAAAGCACCTTACGATAAGGTTGAGTAACCTGACTCCTACATGATTTGCTAATCATATCCTTGTTGTATTTTTCACTGATCAAATCAGCACTACGTTTGAACTGTTGGTTCATTCGTCACACACTATCATGACACGTAAATGAGTGACAGCATTTTTTTTCCGAAATCTGCATGAACACTGCATTAAAATTACCATTCATGAATAGACAATTTTAATTGCAGGTCAGTAGTTGATATGAAGGAATTCCACCAGGGAATAGTCAATCAAGACTGAATCGGTAGTAGTCTGGATCAGAATGGTATACGGCGAAACCCTGTGAATTTGGGGCATTGAGTTCCAGTGAGTTTGGAATCAGTCAGTCTGAGGACAAGTCCCGAAGGATCGGTTGATTACGGGATAGTTTGTTCAAGAAGCAGTTGATCAGAAGTGAATCTTCTCGAGACCCAATCAGGGGCAATCCCCCAGAGTTTCTGTAAGTTGAGGACAAATCCCTCCAGTGTTCAATCAGGGCAGGTTGAGTCGCTCAACGCTTGTTCAGGGGAAAACTACTTCAGAAATATATTGAAACCAACCATGCTAAGAGTTGGTTAATTGAGGATGAATCCTTCCGTTGTACAGATGCCGGGGCAAGCCATCTCGAGGTCGCCTCGTGGCAAGCTGCTTTCTGTTCAGAATGGATTTTCCCAAGAGTCGGATTGGGGCAAGTTGAATTGCACTGGGGCAAGTTGTTCAAGCGAGTTTGTTCACCCCCAGCAAGAGTTGAATGTCGGGGAATCGTGTCATTATCCTACCAAAAAACCTGAACCTTCTGAAGAAGCCTTGCTGCCATTGGATTGTTGTCCTACAGCCTAAACTTGTTACTTACCGTGTAACCAAAGTCATTTCCAAAGCCCAGTTCTCGCCTGGCAAACCCTCAAAGCCCAGTCCTCGTCTGGAAAACCTGTAACCAGTTCTCGCCTGGTCCACCTTTCTTAGAATACCAGTTCTCATCTGGTGCGTGTCAGCTTTTAAACCAGTTCCCGTCTGGTCACTTTTTCCTCGACCCACTATTTAACCAGTTCTCGTCTGGCTAACGCAGTTTTAAAGCCCAGTTCTCGTCTGGCAAACCAGAAATCAGTTCTCGTCTAATATCCAAAACCTAGAAGTCAGTTCTCGTCTGACGACTTAAACCCTTTTGCCATCAATTCTCGTCTGGTAGTCTACCCACGAATGCTAGTTCTCGTCTAGTATGTACCCTTCAAATCCACTTTTGTTGGTAACCAGAAATAAATTCCTATCACCATAAATTTATCCCTAAACTAGAAAAATACTAATTGTACCTGGCCCGATATTCTCGGTGACATGTGCTATCACGTTCCCTGAAACGAGGCTCGAATGGTCTCAGTTCTCCATGATTGGTGTTATACATTCCCTTAGGGGGTGATGTTGTTAAATCAGGAAATTTTCTTCAGCAGAGATATACAGTTAAGATTGACTCTCCTCAGCTGTTTGAGGTTGCAGCAAGTTGAGATTACACTTGTCCTTTATCATAGTAGGGTCAAGATTATCCTCAGCAGGGAGAGATTGATATCCCCGGCAGAGTGTAGCCATCCCCGGAAGATTGATTGTACATTCCCAACGGTTTAGGATCGAAGTTCTCCCTAACAAGCGGATTTGGGTTTATTTCCCCAACACTGGGTCAGGGTGCAGTTTCTCGTAGGAGATTATTCACAAGTGTTCAGCCCTCGATAGCACAGACTGAAGTCTCCAGCGGAATTGAAAGTCCCCCACAGAGTTGTATTTTCCCCGGCAAGTAGGATTTATTCCAGCGTCTGGTTGCCTATCCTCAGCCGAATTTGCAGTTTCCCAAGAGAGCCGAGTCCTTGGAAAGCGTTCAGGCCATGATTGGTGCTCCCCAGTAGAGTGTTGAATAACTGATGTTGTATTTCCCCATCAGATTCGTTATCTCCAGGAAAGTTTAGCCGCGAAGACCGCGCAGTTTATTTCTGCGATTAACATCGTTTCCCTCAGCAGTTTGTGGGTCCTATACCTAGCCGAGCAAGTCCTAGTTCTCGTAAAACTTTGTCCCCCTGAAGTAGTCGACTGAAGTTCAGTTCCCCAGGCGGAGTCTAATTGAGATTGGTGTGACTTCTTCTCCTCGGCAGGATGATTCCTCCTCTCCCCCAGAATAGTCCTCTCTCCTTGACAGGAGGATTCTCCCTTCAGCATTTATTTTGCTGATGGGGTCATATCATTTTGCATGATTGCATAACATTTACCCTAAAGCGCGTAGCATTTCCACCGTGTGGAGCATTGCGCCATTGTCAAAGCATATGCATATGAAACATGAGCCCGGTCATCACTGTTCTTGTTTTACAGGTGTTCCTTCGCATAATGGTTTGCTCAACATGACTCTTGAATTCCACAGCGAAGTTGATTGTTTAAGATGATTCTTGAGTTCCCCATTGAAGTTGCCAGAGTTGGTTGCTCAAATTGATGCTTAGAATTCCCGGCAGAGTGTTTGCTCAGGATGATTCCTAAAATCTCCAGCAGAGCTATCGGTTCAGGATGATTCTTGAAGTCCCCAGCGGAGTTGATTGTTCAAGATGATTCTTGATTCCCTCAGCAAAGTTTATTTGTCCAGAATGATTTCTGAATCACCTGAAGCAGAGTTACTTGATAGTTATCCAGAATCCCTAGCGGAGAGGTGTCATCCCCAGCAGGTTTGAACGGAGAAGTTGAAATTTCCCTTGAAGACTTGGTGCTTGAAGTCTGGCAGTAGTACCAAATTCCCTGACTTACTGAGGAAGTCCAACTACAATGTCGAAGCAGTTATCTCAGCTGACGCGGAGTACCTAACGGCAGAAGATTGTATATCCCTATTGACCCGTGAATGACTAAAGATCCCATTTCAGGACTTACTGATGAAGTCCGACTGCGAGGCTGAAGCAGTTCTTCCAGCTGACGCGGAATGCCCAACAGCAAAATTAATCCTCCTTCACCAGTTACCGAGTAGCCAGTGATCCCTTGTTAACTTACTGATGAAGTCTGACAAAGATATTGTCGACGTGCCTAGCGACACGATGAGTCCATAGGTTACGATAAGGAATTCTTCTGTAGTGGCGCAGAATGCCTGACGGCAGAATCAGCCATCATTCACCAGTTACTGAGTAACCGGTGATCCCTTATTGACTTATTGATGAAGTTCGACAAAGATACTCTCGATGTTCCTAGCGATGTGATGAGTCCATAGGCGATGATAAGGAATTCTTCTACTATGACACAGAATGCCTGACGGCATAATCGACCCTCCATTACCAGTTACCGCGTAACCGGTGACCCCTTGATGACTTGAGGATGAATATCTACAGCAAAATCAGATGATCATCCTGACGGAGATTTGAGATTAGACCTTTCACCGGTTACCGTGTGACCAATTCCCCAGCAGAGTTGCCGTGCAACTGTCATGCTCAGTTTTTGAAGATGTTTCTACCAATCAGAGTATCGTTTACCTGTGCGGTTGGCCGATCGTCCGTTGCTGTGTAACCGGTGATCCCTCGATGATTTGAGGATGCAATGATATCAGATAAATCAGAGAATCATCCTGAAGGAGGTTCAGATCAGTATTTCTCCAGCTAGTTGTCGTGCAGCTATTATTTCAGTTTCCGAAGATTTGTTTCCATCAGAGTACCGTGTACTTGTGCAGTTGGCAAATTTCCGGGTTTGTTGGTATTCAACCGTCTTCTACCTTTGAATGTTTGAAAGCTGTTCGCTATCAACCCTTCAGGTCCAAGCCGTTTGAATAGGGGCAGCTGTTGCACCCCAAAATTTGACCAACCAATTATCACATTCGACTTATGTTTCGACTCATTTTGCATTTGCATCTGCATACCGCATACATTGCATTTTCGCAGTCAGATTGGCTTTATCGGGATTACAGTCTCTCCTGGCGTTGCAGGCATTTCAGGCCAATTCGAATACGAGGATTTATTTTGAGAATTTGTGCCTGTCCCGGTGTTTTCAGCTCTCGCTGTTATTTTTTAGGACATTACGGTGTCCGGTTGTTACCGTTTATTTTGCTATAGTCTCGCATCTTTTTTTAATTGATTTAATTGGCTTTGTTGCATTTTCTAGAATATTTTTCTAGATTTTAAATAGATATTAAATAGATGTACTTCATTTTCTAGATTTAATTTCAAGTAGATTTAATTCTTTTTCATTTAATTGTTTTTCTAGAATTTTAATTCTTTTAAATAGATTTTGATAGCTTTTTAGAGGTTTATTTTCTATTGTAGAATTTAATAGGTCTTAATAGCCTTTTCTATTTTTTAGAGGTTAATAGATTTTAAATGGAATTTATTAGGTTTAAATAGTTTTTCTCTATTTTTAGGATATTAGAATATTAATTGTTAGAATATATTAGAATTTATTTTAAGTTGGTTAGGTTTAGTTAGAATATTAATTGATTAGGATTAATTGTTTTGTTTTAATTAGGATTAATTGGATAGTGTTAATTGAGTCCATTAGTCAGATTTTATTAAGTCTTAATTAGCCTGCTTTTCAATTTTAGTCAGGTTTATTAATCAAGTTTTGTTATTAATCATTTTCATTTCAGCATTAATTCACCATTTATCATTTTAATCCATTAATCAGCAGCTTTAATCAGTCTTTAATTCATTTTCGTTGGCCAAATGTCTGTTTTTAGAAGCCCAGTCTGATCCAGTCCAGCGCCACTTGTTAGCATATAAGAGACCCCACCTCACCTTTTCTCTCTTGGACACCTCATTTCCCACTCAGCTCTCTCTCCGCCACCTATCCTCTCACCACACCCCACGTCCTGCCACTTCATTCCCCTGCATGCGCCACACGCCTAACACCTCACCTACACGTGGCCACCTCACTCTCCCCACTCCCATGCGTGCTGCCACCTGTCCTTCACCGTCTCCCTCGCCGCCGGCCATGCAAACGGCCGGAGTTCCCACAGGAGAAATCAAACCCGGCCAAAATCCACCGTAACCACCCGCCGGAACTCATAACGGTCGTTGGAAAACTCATCTCCACCATTCGTTCATCAATTCCTCAAGAACACTCATCATCTTCATCCTAATCTTCATCATAGATTCACCAAGATTTTCCAGATCTTCGTTCAACCTTCAAGAACCTTCATCCCATCTTCTCCAGTTTTCGGATCGTGTCTCACAACTCCATGTTCATGAGCGTTTTCCAGGTGTTCATCTTCTTCGTGAAGATCCTCAAGAATCTCTTCGAACAACACTCAACCGTTCCAACTGGAATCTCCCAGATCTTTCTAGAGTCTTCATCGTTTTTTTCGTACAACTCAACGAACATCATCAACATTCATAGCATTTTTCCAGATTTCTTCAACTTTCAAAGACGGATCAAGGATCCTAACTTCATCTGCGTTGAATCTGTGAGCAAGCTTCGAACAATATCCAACTTTCTTCGATTCACGAATCTTGCACGTCAACGACACCACACTGATATCACCTTCACAACAACAACGAGTCCAAACTCCAAAGATCTAACCTCCGTTGATTTGTTGAGTTCGTTAGAATGCGCGAATCCCAGACGAAGATGAGGAGAATGAAACAGAGACATGTGTAAAGATGGAAGGAAGATGAAAAGGAAAGGTTAGGGGAGATTGAAGGTTGGGACGGAGATTGAGAGAGGGAGACGGAGGATATTCGTCCGGCGGCTGAGCGAGAGTGAAGGAGAGAGTTAGGGTTTCAGCGTAAGCAGATTGAGGAAGGAGGTTGGGAGGTCTCGTAGACTGGCTTGACGTTGGGCCTTAGGCCCAATTGTTTCATTTCTGAACTGCACCCTTCACGTTCCACTTCGCACCGCCCGTCCCTTGTCTTTTTTTTTTCTTTTTTTTGAGGGATTCCCCTTGTTGGGCTGGGCCCAACGAGATTGCTGGCTATACCCCTCGGTTTCACGAGCGCACCCCCCAGGTTCCCCTTATTTTTGTTGGTTTATTTTTTCTGGATGTGCCATGGGCTGGGCCCTGGGTTGTTTTTTTTTCAGGTTTTACTCCCCTGTTTTCAGAATGTACCCCTCTCCTTTGTTTTTTTAATTTTTCTTTTGTATTGGATGTTTAATTGTAATAGTTGTAGATTTATTTTGCTATTTTTCTTCTTAGGAATTATAGTGTAGAATAGTATTAGCATATTTTTAATATAGATTTTATAATATAGAATTTTCATTCTATTTTCTTATAGGATATTATTAGAGTTTAGATAGATTTTATATGCTATTTTCTATTACGCATTTTCTTTATAATTTCTTTAGAATATTTTCTAGTAGAAATTAATTGCCGTATTTTAGGAGTAGCATATTATTTCCATTTTGTGATTGGATTTCTCTCCTATTTCCTTTCCTCGTTTCTTCTTATCTGATTGTACTCCAATTTTATTTTTGGCTGGCCGTGTGACATGATTCAATTGGAGAATGATTTTCGGTATCATTTCTCTATCTTGTCTCTGACACGGATATCAATACGCTACCTCTTAGAGTTCGATTTCTCGTATAAGTCGAACCATGACGAACTAAGCGTTACATTGGTCCTGATTCGAGCGTCCTCATCAAGGATCCAGAGAGGAGAAGATTGGAATGGAGTGTTGCACCCTAATAATTTGCTCAACCTTATTCCTTGGATTTATATTTCATTATCATTAGCATTTGCATATAGAGTCATGTACATAGACTAACCATCTGCATAGCATAAGCATAGCAAGCCATTCAACAGGGGACCAATCATTATTTTCATCTCTAGAGGCCTATCAAGAGGTTATTATCCCAATTCAGTCATATTCAAGTCATCAGGAAAGAATTTGAAAGCAAGGAGTTCAGCAGATCAAGCCTTGAGTCCATCTCCTAGCTGAGGGTATCTGAGGATCAACAAGAGGGTTGTGAGCTGTGGAGTGAAGGTATGGAGAGCATCTAGACATCTTGAGAGACTTATAAAGTCATTTGGAGAAGAAAGCAAGTCATTGATGAAAGCACAAGAGCTATAGGGGAAGACAGTCAACTAGGGTTTCATCTGGGTCAACCCTAGGCCAACCCTAGGTCAATTGACTGACTTAAGAGGGCATTCAAGTCTATTGGAGAGATGTGGGGATCATCATTGAACATATAAAGAAGGATATGGAGATATGACAAGGAGAATTCAAGAGAAATCAAGGAGAAGAGGAGTTACTAAATTAGGGTTTCTCTGTAAAATCCCCTAGTTTAGGTCAAATTTTCCAAGCAAGATAAGTCAAAATGCTAGCTTCAAATGGCTTCTTGGCCAACATGAAACTTGTAGAGGATCTCAAGACCTTTAATTTGAGTGGTGGAAGACCTCAAGGAGATTTATAGAACTCAAGTTATGGTCCTTGCAAGTTACAGGTCATTTGGGGTGTCTGAACTTTTGTCTGTGAAAGTGACTTGACTTCCAAGCTAGTTTTTGCCCCTCAAGGAGATTTCAAATGAATTCTTGGTCAACATAAGAATTGTTCCTCATTGTCTTAGCTTTCTAGAATGGTATGGTATGCCTTCATATGATGTGGAGAACTCAACTTATGGTCTTGACAAGCAAAGGGTATTTTTGGGCATTTGTGAATTACAGGTCATTTTAACCTATACCCAAAAACTCATACAAGGAGGCCTCCAAATGGAAAAACTTACAACATCAAACTTGCTCCAAATGGGATTTTAAGTCTAGAAAGAAGGTCACAAGTTATTGGAGAAGCTCATAGCATGATGTTACACAATTGGTCAAAATATGAACTAAAAAGGCTTATAAAGTGAAATAATTTCAAAGTGAAAAAGTGGTTTGGGAGATTTACAAGTCCAAATGAAGACTTCCAATATATGATTTTGAATGGAAAAACAATTCTAAGAAACAATGGTTCACACACTTTTTTGAGTTTAGAAGGAAAAAATGAAGTTATCCATGGTTGCTTACCTTTTAAGAAACATAATCCAAAATGAGCCAAAGTTTGAAAACAAGGGAATGTGCAAGATGGATCTAGAATGTACCATTGGGGTCTATATATTCATGAAAGATGAATTTGGCAAGGGTTGGCCTCATTTGCACCAAGAATTCCACAAATTTTTCTCATGCTTTCTCATTAAGTTTTCATTCCAATTCTCCAAAATCTTCATCAATCTTCCTCAAAATACAATCCAAACATATTCAATATTCATCATAGACCAGAATTGAAGCAAGGATCAAGTGATTATCAATCCATTTTCGAGTGCTTTTCTCAAGATCATCAAAATCACAATCTCAAGTGGATAGCATAATTCTGGCCCAAGTCTCATCAAAAGCTTGCATACAGAATCAAGTTCCTCAAGGATTGATCAAGATTCAACACTTAGAAGCTTCAGATCCACATCTTCCATAGCTGTTTTCAAAGTTTTACATCAGGGTAAGTTTTCCTTCGATTTGCTTAATTCAGTTAGTTTCACATGATTTTATTGGTGTAGAATTGATCTAGGTGGTTAGGAGATTAAGTTAGATGATTTTGGAACGATTTGGTGATGGTTAGTGACAGGTGCCATAAACTGTTAGTGTTCATATCTCTTAGATTAGTGCATCATAATTGTGGCTTGATAGCATATGTTAATCTCCATTAGGTGTAGTTTAGTTTAGGTTAAGTCTGAGGAAGAATGGTGAAGGTTCGTATCAGTGCATTTCAATGGAGGCCGGATGTTGATCCAATCGTGTTTGTTGTTGTGGTGAATTTCAAGATAATCTAATGCCCTAAGCTTGTAGAGGGAGAGATTTGGAGCAGGTTTCATGTTTATGGCGTGGCATTTCATTGCGTGTGGAAGGAGAACAGAAGGGTGTAAACCTTGCTCGTGCATGGCTTGCCATGGTGTTTGAAACCCTAAGTTTCAGGCCAATTGAAGAAGATGAAATCGTGGCCTTTCATGTTGAGTATGACCTTTGACTGATAGCGTGATCGTGTGGCCTACGTTCAATCTGAAATTTGGAGGGAAGGACTTTGGCTCTAAACGCACCGTTTCATTAAATGAAACGGGCGGGCCTGAGTCTCTTTTGTTATCCCCACCCCCAGGTTCAGGCCCAAAACCAATTGCAACGTGATTTCCATTCTATTCTCACCCCCCAGCGCTTTTCTTTTATTCCATTGATTCTGATTGATGCTGGGCTTTGTCTAAAACGCTAATTACACCCCTGTCTGCCTGGCCCAGTGGACTATTAACTGCGCTTGGTTACTATTCTGACCCCCCTCCTCATTTAATTCAATTTTAATTTTCTTATTTCATACCAATTTTCATAAAATCATAAATAATTCATAAAAAAATGCATTTTAATTCATTCTTTTTATCATATTTTTCATTAAAATGTCTAGAATATTATAGGAAAATAAAATTTCATTTTTAGTTTTATTTCATATTTTTTACATATTTTCTAAATAAATGTCATATTAAAGAATTCATTTCATGCATCATTTTTATGATTTTTTGTTCTCTCACATGCTTTGATTTTTTTTGATCACTCTTTTCATATTGTTTAGATGAGATATTAGGCTTGTAGAAATATTTTAGTTCCCATTTTTAGAGGTTAATTTTAGGTGATTAATAAATGCTTGAATATCATGAACAAAACTAGGGTTTTAGGTGACAACTTAGGAGTTTGATTTCATTTCCCTTAGGACTTAGGGTTTGAATAAATTAGTTATGGAACTATATGGGCTATGGGTAGCTATTAGATCCCTTAGCAAAGTCAGGATTCCCCTACTGCTATTATTACTGTCTGTATATCTGTTGTTTGGTGTGGTGTGCCCTCTGGGGTTTATTGATTGTTTGTATGGTATTGGGTTTGTCTGGGGCCCTGGGGAAGCTGAAGATTTGTGGAGATGAAGCTATTGGAGATTCAAAGATGGAAGATCAACTGTCAGAGTTGAGGAGGAGTTTCCTGCTGTCAGTTGCTGAGGAGACTAGGGTTTAGGAGCTAGGCAGAGCTCTAGATTAGAATGATTGTTTCTCAAACATGGATTGCCTTGTCTGCATCCATTCTTCTCTGTGATTCAGAGTCTCTCTAAGATACTCACCCCCTTCCTTTGGAAGGCTTGGTGATAGTATCTATGAGATAGAACTCTTGAGAGAAACTGTCTCTTGTGTTAGAAGCAGTCTGTTCACCACCTTTGGTAGTCAGCTGATTGCTTAACACCCATTCACTCTTGTGACTGATCTCTCATCCTGGAGGTTTGAGTTTGAAGAAAAGCCATTGCAGATGGAAGACTGATGATCAAAGCCCTTGTCTGAAGGCCATGAAGAAAGCCCTTGTCTGAAGGCCATGAAGATGGAGATTGATGCTTGTTGAAGCCTGTAGCTGATTGGAGATTACTTGAAGCCAGTTGTGGATTCAGAGCTGCTGATGCTGTTTCTTTTGCTGTATTTCATTTGTTGATGTATTGATTGGTTTTCTGAACTGTATTGTTTGCTGTTTACCCTGCTGGGTTGAAAGTGAAGCCTGTTCACTTTCGCCTATTGTTTTCTAGGTTCGAGGTTGAGTGGGACTCCCTTGCCTCGCTTGTGCTGTTGCATCCATGCATTTTACTGCTTTACTGTATATATCTGATATTGTTTCTGTTTCTGCCTATCCCGTAGGATCTCTGTTTCTCTCTGTGCAAGAGAGGAGCATGATAGACACTAGGTCTTAATCCATGCATGATAACATTAGGTTAGTTTGTTTCCCTTCGCAACCGTAGGTTAGAGTTTTGTCTCTTTCTTTCTCAAAACAAACAGAAAAGCACATAAAAATTTCAAACACAATAAAAGACACTTCTTCCGTAAAAGAATGTGAACTCATCAAAACGTCATTTTTGTCCGCCGGGACTGTTAATCAGAAAAACCTTTTTCAGAAGGAATAAAATCAACCAAGACAAGCCTGTGTCGTACGTGGCCCGAACTACGTTTGCTCTGATCTTTCATGCTGTATGAAAGTACGTAGGCATAGGATGCGATATCCTAGCGAGCAACCTTCCCCTCCTTTCCCGTAGGTAGGCGAACTACGTTGACTCTGATTTCTCGTTCCAGACGGGAATACGTAGGCATAAGGTGCGATACTTTGCCGAGTCATTTTTTTATTATTTTCTTTTTAACCCCAGACCTTTAGTTTAGATAGAATAACAATCCATACCCGAAAACAAGCGTGGATCCCGTCGAGTACGACGGACGTGAGGGGTGCTAATACCTTCCCCTTGCGTAACCGACTCCCGAATCCAGGTTTTGGTTGCGACGACCATACCTTTCCCGTGTTGTGCGAGGTTTACTCTGAGCGTTTCCTTTCCCTCCCGTGGGATAAATAACGCACGGTGGCGACTCTTCTGTTCAGCCGGCGCCGATTTTCGCAGTAGCGACAGCTGGCGACTCTGCTGGGGATCCAACGTCCCCTGGCTGCTAAGGACTGCGATGGTTCTTATGCATTTGGGATCCAACGTCCCTTGAGAGAGTCAATCCTAACGCTTGTTTTCCCGTCGAGGATTTTGTATGGAGTTATTTTATATTTCTAACCTTGTATTTTCAGCTTTATATATTGATTATTGTTGCTGTATTGGGGTGTGACGGGTGTTCTGATATTGAGAGATAAGCCGGACCTGGGCTTGAGTGCACCTAGAATTAGAGTAGAAATTAGTGGGCGCCCGCTTGCTTTGCTTGCTTTGGTGTCCCATGAAATCTACACTCAGACGAGGTTCCTCTGGTTGGCCTCCTGCCCCTTCCTTTGGTTGGCGTGGGTTGCTGGTTAGTTGGATTGTCGACTCTGGGGACCGATCATTTGGAAGTTGGCTGAGTGAGGCCTCTTCAGGATTTGATGATGCCACTCCTTCTGGGAATCGTATCATCAACCCTGAAAGTCTGTGACGCCGACGACCGCATAGGATGCCGTACCTTGTGCCAGTTATAGGGCCACCCACCTGTGAGGGGATTCAGGGTTATGCAGGTAACTAGACCTCCAGACTACCGGCTATTTCCTGATCAGAGATCCGAGTTATTTATGGAGAGTTATGAGGTCTGTCAGAGACCATTTGGAGATTTATTCTGAGGTCTGTCAGAGACCATTTGGAGATTTATTCTGAGGTCTGTCAGAGACCATTGGGAGAGCTATGAGGTCTGTCAGAGACCAGTGGGAGATGTGTTATGAGGTCTGTCAGAGACCAGTTATAGATGGGATTTGAGGTCTATCAGAGACCAGTTGGAGTTACGGTTTGAGGTCTGTCAGAGACCAGTGTTGGAGTTCTATTTTAGGTCTATCTGAGACCAGGGTTTGATGACTTCTGGATGGTCTATCTGAGACCTTTCTTGATTGGGATTAGGCTATTCAGCTGCAGCTTTGGTCCCTGTTGCATGTTACTTGCATTGCATTGCCTGCATATCCATTACCATTTGCATTTCACTAACGTGTGTCTGTGCTGCAGGTGCATTCGCATTTCCCTAGTTCTAGTGCCCAGACTTCTGAGTGTTTGATCATGACTAGCTTAAGGAGAACGGTTGCTTACAAATTGCCTACGCCTGATATTGTTCCTCTACTTGGGTTGATCTCTCTTGCTGATGAGGGTGTTCGAAGGAGTTTCCGGATGAGCTATGGTAGATTATTGAGATTGGTGTGCAAACCTACAGAGGTAGAGTTAGATGGGCTGTATGCTTTGATGCAATTCTACGACCCTGCTTTGAGGTGTTTTACGTTCTCTGATTTTATTATGGGACCAACCTTGGAGGAATACGCTGAGTATGTTGAGCTGCCTGTGCAGAACCAGGTTCCATTCATTCATTATGATGCCAAACCCAAGCCGGAGGAATTGGCAAAAGCCTTGCATGTTGATGCTTCTGAACTTGTGACTACTGTTTCCCGTGGAGTTCCAGGCTTCTCATTTCAGTTCTTAGTTGGTAAAGCCCAAGAGTACGCCAAGAATGGGTGCTGGGTTGCTTTCAATGCTGTGTTGGCCTTGTGCATTTATGGCATAGTTTTATTCCCCAATATACCGGATTTTGTGGATTTCGATGCTTTCTACTTGTTCGCCGCTGGTAATCCTGTACCTACCTTACTCGGAGATCTCTACCACTCGCTGCATTACAAGAATGAGAAGGGAAGAGGGAAGAATGTTCATCTGTGTGTGCCCTTATTGAGTATGTGGTTTGAGAGTCACCTTCCTAAGAGAGGATCTGCTGCAGAGACTACAATTCCAGTTGGTTGGCCGGAGCGTTTGATGAGGCTATCGTCGGAAGATATGGAGTGGTTTGATAGAGATTTGTTGGGATCGGAGCTCATCTTCAGTTGTTCTGGTTACCCTAATGTCCCATTGATTGGAAGAAAAGGGTGTATCAATTATAACCCTTCTCTATTCATTCGCCAGTTCGGATATGCGCTGAAGAATCCACCTCAAGAGGAAGAAGTACAGGAATCTCTGTACTTCACCGGTGACGTGAAGGGGGAGTTGTTAGCCAAGTTGCGACATGCTTGGACGCGTATTAACCGCAGAGGGAAGCCGTTGTTAGGAAAGAATGACTGTCAGGCCTATGCACCTTATAGAGCTTGGATTCAGGAGAGGGCTAGTCAGTTGAAGATGCCATTTCCAGATGCACCAACTCTTGATCCTATTCCGGTAGAAGAGCCGACTACTGTTTCTAGAGAAGCATATGAACAGGTTGTGAAGGAGAAAGAAGCCCTGATGAAGATTAACGAAGGGTTAGAGCAAGAGTTAGCCCAGGCACGCAGCGAGAAAAACAAGGCCGTATATGCTTTCCAACAACAGATTGAGCTGGTGAACAGGTTAGGATCTGAGTTGACGGAGGAAAAGAAAAAGCGCGAACGTCTGGGGCAAGAGTTCAGAAGTTCCCATGACATGCTAGAAGCCAAAAAGAAGGCGCTCGACGCAGCACACCGAGAGATATCTTCTTGCAATAAGACTTGGAATGCTACACTCACCAACAACAAGAAGAGGGAAGATAAGCTGAAGCAGCAGATTTTCGACCTCGAGGAGAAGTTGAAGTCTAGCATCAAGAAGTGTGAGGAAGAAGTGATGAACCGGTATAGTGTCCAGCATGCACTGAACAAGGCAATCAAATCCAGAGATGAAGCAGTGTCCCAGAAGCGAAAGTTAGAAGATTGCTTCGGAGAAGCAACATGGGAAGAGACTGCTGAAGACGTACGACGTGTCCTTAAGAAGAGAAACCAGCTTGTTGAAGGGCTGCTTGATCGACCAAGCCATCCGGAGACCAAGAAGTTGATAGAGGAGTACCAGACTTTTGGGAGGATTTGATCATTCCATTATTTGTATGCTTTATTTGCATAGTGCTGACCATCACCAGGATTGTTGGTTGAGGTCATGCCATCTTTGTACTCTCAGTGATATTGTACCCTGGGCTTATTGATTCTCTCTGTTATATATGAGGCTTTCTATGATTCAGCTCCGGTATTCTCATTGTCAACACTGTCACTGCACCGGCACCCTCGCACTAGAACTGGGGGAATGAACTTCCCTAATGCACAGACACATTGCATTGCATTCATATTCATCTTGCATAACAGGTAATATATGAATGGTGTCTTATCTCTTGCTTTGTATCAGGTACTTAACAGGATTCCAGATCAACATCCGCACCGCTATTCTACACGATCCAACTGTCGGAAAGTCATGGACCAGATTCAGAATGAGATGCAGGATGTACGCGAGAAGCTCGCCCTCTTCATGCAAACCATGGAGGCTATAGCAAAAGGGCAAGAGAATTTGCAGGCCCTGGTCCAGCCTCTGTTGGCTCGCAACGCTGGTCATGGTAACGAAGATCATCAGTCTGTCCGGGTTGATACTGCTCATGGAGATGGCACTCCAACGCCAGTGGCTCCGCCTGTTGTCAATGTGAATGCTGCTAACGTCAACAACGCTACCGCTGCTGTGAATGGTAACGTCGGAGTTGGAAATGAAACTGCTGTCCATAACGCTGGGCTGGGTGATGTCAATGTGGGAGATAATCTCGGAGGCAATGGCTTTGTCAACGCTGGGTTCGGATTCAACGATCAGGGATTCGACAATACTGGCAAGTATGGCTTTAATGCTCAAGGCTTTGGGCAAGATGGTTATGGTATGGTCAATCAGGGCTACGGAGGTTTTGGAAACGGAAACGGTGCTGGTTTTATGGCTGGAGGTCCTGCTGGAGGTGTTCAAGGGTATGGCAACAGAGGCCGAGTTCCGGGGATGAATCAGGTCAGAGCTGGACGTAATAATGCGTATGACGGATACGGGGCTGGAAACGGTATGTGGCAAGAGGATCAGCAGGAAGACGCCTTCTCTGGAGGGGGTTTTGACGGGCCGATGGATGATTCTCAAAAGATTAGAATGCTGGAAGAGCAAATGAAGGGAGTCCTAAACCAGAGTGCTGTGGGTCTGGACATGGCAACAATGGGCTTGGTACCTGGGCTGAGGGTGCCAATCAAGTTCAAAGCGCCTGCGTTCGATAAGTACAAAGGAGATACATGCCCGAAAGTGCATGTACGAGCTTATTACAGAAAGATGTCTGCATACTCCACTGACGAAAGAATGCTCATGCATTTCTTTCAGGATAGCCTATCGGGTCCTTCCTTAGAGTGGTACATGGGGTTGGAGCCCACTGATATCAAGACTTGGAAGCAATTAGCAGAGGCGTTCGTAGCCCATTACAAATATAACAGTGACCTGGCACCCAATCGGGTCCAGTTGGCCGGGCTTTCGCAGAAGAAGGGGGAGAGTTTTAAAGAATACGCGCAAAGGTGGCGCGATATGGCTGCCAGGGTCCGTCCTCCTGTGGAAGATAAAGAAATGAACGATATGTTTGTCGGCACATTCACCGGGCTGTTTCATGATATGTTGTTTCATACGTCTCTGGCTAGTTTTTCAGATCTGATTTTGATGGGTGAAAAGATTGAGCGGAACATTAAGCAAGGAAAGTTCCAAGTTGACGAATCAACTGCATCTGGCAGTAATAGGAAAGCTTATGGTGGGCGCCGTCAGGGCGAAGCTAGTGCTGTATTTGGAGGCCGAGGCCGAGGCCGAGGCAGGGGAAGAAATCAATATCGTCAGCAGCAGCAAGTGTCGAGTGTCACCATCCCGTATCAACAACAACCAATTCAGCAACAACAACAGGTTCAGCAGCAACCAATGCCACAGCAGCAGCAGCCTCAGCAGGGGGCACAGCAGGCTCAGAGAAAGTTCCAGGGTGGTAAGCCGAGAAGGGTGTTCGAGAAGCCTCCCTCTAACTATGCTGATTTATTGCAGACCTTGTTGGGATTGAATCTGGTAGAGAAAAGAACCTTGGCACCGATAACGGGAACTCCCCCGTTCGGCTATGATGCAAATAGGCGCTGCGAGTTTCATTCTGGGGCCCCGGGCCATGATATAGAAGGTTGTCATGCTTTTAAGCACGTTGTGCAGGATCTCTTGGACAACAAGTCTATCAACTTCGGAACGACCGGTGCGAATATAGTCCAGAAAACCCATGCCTAATCATGGGGCGAACGCCGTGCTGACTGAGGAAGGTCTGAATCTAATTATGAATGTTGAGGATTTAAAGACGCCGCTGAGCAAAATAAAAAGCCGACTGTTACAAGGAGGTGTTTACCCGGGTTGTAATGAATACTGCTTAGATTGTTGGGCCCTGTCTGGGGGGTGTGAGGATTTGAAGAAAGGCATTCAGGCCTTAATTGATGATGGTATATTGCAGTTTGATCGAACAGCAACTGATGAGCCGGCAGGGGCAGTAGTGGATAATCAGAGTGATGTTGCCACAGTGACAATTCCTAGGAAGACGATCACTATTTCAGCACCAGCTCAGCGACCACCGATTACTATAACTAAAGCCGGGCCAATTCCGTATGAGAACACGAAAGCAGTCCCATGGTCGTATGGGCTGGAGGTGTATTGTGATGGGATTAAGATCGATGTCAACAAGAAGCCAGTGGAGATGGTGGATAATGTTGTTGGTTCAGGAGGCATGACGAGGAGTGGCAGGATCTTTATATCTCCTGAAGTGGAAGCCGAAAGGATAGCGAAAGGAAAAGGGAAAGCGGTTGAGAACGTTCCGGTACAAGCAAGTGAAAAAGAGGCAGCATCGAAAGATGTAGAGGAATTCATGCGCTTAATTCGGAAAAGCGATTATAAAATCGTGGAGCATCTGCAGCAAACACCGTCCAAAATATCTATATTGTCATTGCTGTTGTGTTCGGAAGCTCACCGAAATGCTTTGCTGAAAGTCCTGGACACTTCTTTTGTACCACAGGATGTCTCCGTGAACCAGCTAGAAGGAGTATTGGCACACGTAAATGCAGGCCACAGTCTGGGCTTTACTGATTTCGACTTGACTCCGAAAGGAAGGGATCATAATATGGCATTACATGTGTCTGTTGAGTGCAGAGGGTCGACAATGTCGCACGTATTGGTTGACACCGGGTCGTCTTTGAACGTGCTGCCTAAGAAGGCTATGATGAAGTTGGATGTTCGAGGGATTTTGTGTACACCCAGCGATTTGGTAGTCAGAGCATTTGACGGCACGCGGAGAACAGTCTTCGGATCGATTACCTTGCCTCTGCAAGTGGGGCCGGAAGTGTTTGCAACGGAGTTTTATATCATGGATATACAGCCTGCGTACAGCTGCTTGCTGGGAAGACCTTGGATTCATGGGGCGGGGGCTGTCACGTCTACCCTGCATCAGAAGTTAAAGTATATGGTCGGAGACAGTGTAGTCACCGTGTGCGGAGAAGAAGACATCCTGGTCAGTCATCTATCTTCGTTTAAATATGTGGAAGTCGACGGGGAGATCCACGAGACGCCATGCCAGGCATTCGAAGGTTTGCGCATCAAGGACAAGAGTCTCGGGCCAAGCAAAGTGCCAGAGATAGCTGTTTCTTCGTATAAAGAAGCCCAAGCGCTAGTGAAGGCAGGAGAAGCCACGGGCTGGGGCAAAGTATTGGACATTCCGGTGAAAATGGACCGGTTCGGACTAGGGTACCGACCGTCGTCATCAACTCCTTCCGTGGGGGCCCCTCATTTCAGAAAGTCAATCACCATCTCTGCCAGTGGAGTATGCCATGAATCTGTCAATGCTGCTTCAGAGTCCGATGAAGGGGACAGCGACTGTGATATGGATGCCTGGATTCAGCCAAGCACGCCAGGACAAGGACTGTGCAACTGGTCTATTCAGGAGCTTGTTCCTGTGACTTTTAAACAGTAATGCTTTGCTTTATTAATTGTTGAATAATCTGATGTCTTGCCCGGGGCAGCAGGATTTGCTTAGGGCTGTGTTGTTATAAACATTGCTTCGTTAATCATTAAATAAATGGCGTTTTTCATGTGCAAATACTGTAATCCCTGTCTTTCTTGTTTTGTATTTTTCAATAAAATGGCAACGTGGTTATCCGCTTTATACGCATTTTGAAGCACTTAACCCTTTCTTTTGCAGGATAACATTTTCAGATGACATCCTTGAACCACCTATGACTCGTCCCGACTTCGAGCACCCGGTATTCCAGACCGAAGAAGAGGTTGTCGAAGATAGCGACGTTCCTGAAGAACTGTCTTGGTTGGTGAAGCAAGAGGAAAGAGCCATTCTGCCTCACGACGAGGTTATCGAGGTTATCAATTTGGGGTCGGAAGGGGTTGAGAAAAATATTCGTATCGGAGCCGCACTGCAGAGTGATATCAAGCGAAAACTGGTTGAAATGCTCCGAGAGTATAATGATGTATTCGCTTGGTCGTATCAAGATATGCCAGGGCTCGATACAGATATGGTTGTGCATCGCCTGCCACTGAAAGAGGATTGCCCGCCTGTCAAACAAAAACTTCGCAGAACTCGCCCAGATATGGCAATGAAGATCAAAGAGGAGGTTCAGAAACAGTGGGACGCTGGTTTCCTGGCTGTGACGAAGTATCCCTCATGGGTTGCTAACATCGTACCAGTGCCAAAGAAAGATGGCAAGGTTCGAATGTGCGTGGACTATAGAGATTTGAATAAAGCAAGCCCAAAAGACGATTTTCCACTTCCTCACATTGACGTGTTAGTGGATAATACTGCTCAATACTCTGTATTCTCCTTCATGGATGGCTTTTCAGGATATAATCAAATTAAAATGGCGCCAGAGGATATGGAGAAGACTACTTTCATAACGCCTTGGGGGACATTTTGCTACAAAGTGATGCCCTTTGGTTTGAAAAATGCTGGGGCAACATATCAGCGTGCGATGACGACTCTTTTTCACGACATGATGCATAAAGAGATTGAAGTTTATGTTGACGATATGATTGCCAAATCCCAGACAGAGGAAGAGCATCTGGTGAATCTGTTGAAGTTGTTCAAAAGGCTTAGGAAGTTCAGGCTGAGGCTGAACCCTAACAAATGCACCTTCGGGGTGAGATCGGGTAAGCTCCTGGGGTTCATAGTGAGCGAAAGAGGAATAGAGGTCGATCCTGCTAAAATAAAAGCGATTCAAGAAATGCCGACGCCTAAAACAGAGAAAGAGGTGCGCGGGTTTTTTGGGGAGATTGAACTACATTGCTCGGTTCATATCTCATCTAACTGCCACGTGTGAACCATTATTCAAGCTGTTGAAGAAAGATCAAGCTGTAACGTGGAACGATAATTGTCAAAAGGCGTTCGATAAAATAAAGAAGTATCTGCAGGAGCCTCCTATATTGATACCCCCGGTGGCAGGGAGACCCTTGATAATGTATTTGACGGTTCTTGAGGGAAGCATGGGTTGCGTTCTCGGTCAACACGACGAGACGGGGAGAAAAGAGCATGCAATTTACTATTTGAGTAAGAAATTTACGGACTGTGAATCTCGATACTCAATGCTGGAGAAAACTTGTTGCGCGCTAGCCTGGGCCGCCAAGCGTTTGAGGCAGTACATGCTGAATCATACAACCATGCTCATCTCGAAGATGGATCCAATCAAATATATATTCGAAAAGCAGGCGTTGTCAGGTAGAATTGCCCGGTGGCAGATGATCTTGACTGAATACGATATTCAATACGTCTCGCAAAAGGCAATAAAGGGGAGTGTGCTGGCTGAGTATCTGGCGGAGCAGCCTATTGAAGAGTACCAATCAATGAGATTCGATTTTCCTGACGAGGATATCATGTATCTCAAGATGAAGGATTGCGAAGAGCCGTTACCAGACGAAGGACCAGAGCCGGGGTCCAAATGGCAGATGATATTTGATGGAGCTGTGAATGCTTACGGTAGCGGAATAGGGGCAATTATCACTACGCCGCACGGGTCGCACATCCCGTTTACTGCCCGATTGACCTTTGCTGTTACCAACAATGAGGCCGAATACGAAGCTTGTATAATGGGGCTTGAAGAAGCCATTGATTTGCGAATCAAACATTTAGACGTATACGGAGACTCAGCTCTGGTAGTGAATCAGATCAAAGGGGAATGGGAGACACGGCAGCCCAATTTGATACATTATATGAATTACGCAAGGAGATTGTTGCCTTTCTTCGACAAGGTTGAATTGCATCACGTGCCACGGGCAGAAAATCAAATGGCTGACGCCCTTGCTACCTTGTCTTCCATGTACAAGGTCAATTTCTGGAACGAAGCTCCCCAAATCACTATCTCTCGGTTGGACAGGCCAGCTTATGTATTTGCTATTGATGAAGCGTCTGATGGCAAACCGTGGTATTTTGACATCCTTAATTTCCTGAAGAATAAAGAGTATCCGGCTGGGGCATCCAGTCAAGATCAGAAGACTCTCAGGAGATTAGCGGGTAATTTCTACTTGAACCCGGATGGCGTCTTATACAGAAGAAACCACGACCTGGTGTTGTTGCGTTGTGTAGACGAGAAAGAGGCAAAGCTTCTCATGGAGGAAATTCACGAAGGTGCATTTGGCACGCATGCTGGTGGGCATGCTATGACGAGAAAACTGCTGCGGGCAGGTTACTTTTGGCTGACGATGGAAACTGATTGTTTCAAGTTCGCGAGGAAGTGCCACAAGTGCCAAATATATGCTGACAAAATACATGTGCCTCCGAGTCCTCTGAATGTGATGTCATCTCCATGGCCATTCTCGATGTGGGGAATCGATATGATCGGAAAGATTGAGCCGACGGCTTCTAACGGGCATCGGTTCATCCTAGTAGCAATCGATTATTTCACCAAATGGGTGGAAGCAGCGTCTTACGCAAATGTAACGAAGCAAGTGGTGGCTAGATTCATCAAGAGAGATATCATTTGCCGATATGGGATTCCCGAGCGGATAATCACGGATAATGGTTCTAATCTGAACAACAAAATGATGAAGGAGCTCTGTCAGAATTTCAAGATCGAACATCACAACTCCTCCCCTTACCGACCCAAGATGAATGGCGCTGTCGAAGCGGCCAATAAGAATATCAAGAAAATCGTCCAGAAAATGGTGGTGACTTATAAAGATTGGCATGAAATGCTACCTTTCGCTTTGCACGGTTATCGTACGACGGTACGCACATCAACCGGGGCAACACCGTTCTCGTTGGTATACGGAATGGAAGCGGTATTACCATTGGAAGTTGAGATCCCTTCTCTGAGGGTATTGCGAGACGTTCAGCTGGACGAGGCAGAATGGGTAACGAATAGATTGAACCAACTGAGTTTGATGGATGAGAAGAGGCTAGCTTCTCTGGCATACGGTCGTTTGTACCAAAGACGAATGAAGAAAGCGTACGACAAGAAGATACTTCCGCGAAGCTTTCAGACGGGCGACCTTGTGCTGAAAAGGATTCTCCCGCCGCAAGCAGATCACAGGGGCAAGTGGACCCCCAACTACGAAGGGCCATACGTTGTCAGTAAGGTCTTTTCAGGGGGAGCTTTGTTGCTGTCCACCATGGACGGGGAGGACTTTGCATCACCTGTGAATTCGGACGCGGTTAAAAAATACTTTGCTTAAAATAGACCCGCTGGACAGAAAAAAGAGAGTCCAGGCAAAAATGGGGCATCCTGGCGAACCAAAAACAGAATGAAAGGTTCGGGCAAAAGTTAGGGATAAAATTGAAAAAATGTACACCCGCGAAGTTGAAAACCTACACTGGGCGGCTTCGGCAAAAAGGGGTATCCCGGTGAACTGAAAACCCGTAAAGGGCGGTTCACGCAAAAGTTAGGGATTTGAAAAGCAAATGACTGCGGTCCGAATTCGAATTCAATGAGTATCAATGCGGGAGAATATATTTGAGGAGTCAGTTATCGGATACAACCACTTCAGAAGTGGGGATACCGGGAAAGCATTAGAGTCGGACGAGTCATGGGAGGATCAGTTCGTGGTGTTCATCTGCATCCAGTTGCCGACATGTGTACAAAATTTAATTTGTCAATATTTATGCTTCTTGTGAATACTTGCATACTTGTATATTTGCTTTGCGTAGCTTCCTCTTTTCAGGAGTTACATCCCGTGTACAAAAACTCCGCCCATTCAGGGGCCCAATCAATGAAAATGTGTTATTCAGTACTTGATGCCTGTTCTTTACTGTTTTGCGCATGATAAAACGCCTAAGTTTATTGAAGCTAGCATGAGTATAACATTACTGGCCCTTGCCAACAATTGTTAAAGCTTTGAATTAACTGAGTGTAACGTCACTAACCTGAATCGATTTGGATTGCATAGGCTTGTCGTGCTTTGTTTGTGTTGTTGCAGGTTTCATAACTGTACGAGGAAGGGGATCAAAAGATTGCAATAGTGAAAGGCTTGATCCCCACGCAGGTCATGCATGTTATTCCTGAAGAAGGATAGAATTCCCCAGCTAGCCGTAGCTTATCCGAAGGACGTGCTCCAGAGAAGTTATTCGTCCTCAGCAGAGTTTAGTGATTCTGAGATCGTAAGGCTGTATTCAGACAGGTTCATCTCCCCCCGTAGGGTCAAGCACTCTCCCCCAGTGGAGTCAGTTAATTTTCCCCGAGAGAATCATCCCATCCCCAGCGGAGTTCTCTTTTCAGTAAATGTTCTTTCCTTCCAGTGGAATTCGAAGGTCAAGACTCTCCAAAGCAGAGTTGATGGCGGTTCCTGTCATTTATTTTGTCAGAGATACTGGTGATATCGGTTCACGTTCCAGCAGAAGGTCTGAGCATACCGTGCACATCTGTTATTCTCCAGCAGAATCATATTCCCCAGCAGGGGTTACTTCAGCAAGACGTGTGGTTTGAGTTCCCAACTTCCCAGCAGGGTCGACTTCATCCTACCAGCATTTATTTTGCCAGAATAATTTTGTAGCATCAGGCTATCCCCGGCGAGTCGGCGTTACCCTTCCAGCATTTATTTTGCTGAAGCAGTTTCTGTACTCTAGCAGCAGGTGGGGAGAGCACTTGCTCAAATAAATCACCAAACAGTCAAGATCTCGGCAGGAGATATTCAATGACAATGTCAGTTTCGGCGGTATTCCCCATAGAGTTATCATGGTAAAACTCTCTTTGTCTCCAGCAGAGTCATTTATGCAAATGTATCTTATTTTCCCCAGCCAGAGTGGCCAGGATAAGAATCTCCTTATTCCCAAGCAAAGCTTGTTTGTCATCAACGGGTCGCAAGAATCAGAATTTCAGAGACCACCGCCGGTTATCAGAGCAGGTGTCCGATAGTTGGTTTTCAAACATCCCCAGTAGAGTTCATCTCGAAGTCGCTGTCACGTCAGTGCTAAGAAGTTTGTGGGTAAGGATCATTGAAGAATTAAGTCCTGACGTGGACAGATTTGATTACTCGGTATTGATCGGATGTGAAATCCTGACGTGGACAAGATTGGTTACTCTCCGTGTTGGTGTCCTGGCGTGGACAATTTATTTCCAATAGATATCTTTATTCGTAATGGTGAAATGTGCGTCCTGACGTGGACCAGTTTGTAGTTCTTTGTGATGACAAGATACAAGAATCCTGACGTGGACAAATTTATCCTTCTTCGTGTTGTTGGCAAAGTGTAAGTCCTAACGCGGATATGCCCCCAGTGAGTCAAAGACGCGTGAGTCCTTACGTGGACAAGTCTTATTTCCTCAGTGAGTCGAAGACGCCTGAGTCCTTACGTGGACAAATCAAGACGAGATCAGTGTCCTAACGCGGACAGATCAAAGAGATTATTATTCCTAACGTGGAAAGATGTAGTCCTTACGCGGACCTATCAACAGAAGTGATTCCTAACGTGGAAAGACGGAGATTCCTAACGCGGAAAAGATGGAGTCCATACACGGACGTATCAGAAGTGATTCCTAACGTGGAAATGACAGTATTCCTAACGTGGAAAAAAGAGAGTCCTTACGTGGACAGATTAAGATGGCATTCCTTACGTGGAAAAATGAGTCCTGACGCGGACAAATCAGAAAGAAGTTGGTATTCCTGACGTGGAAAGAGTGAGTCCTCACGCGGACGTATCGAGATTGATTCCTGACGTGGAAAGAAATGGATTATTCCTGACGTGGAAAGAGAGTTCAGTCCTGACGCGGACAGATTGAAGAAGATATTCCTAACGTGGAAGAAGAAGTTAATTCCTGACGTGGAAGAATGATGTACTCCTTACGTGGAATGTTGAGTCCTGACGTGGACAGGTTCAGAACCAAAAGTTGAATTCCTTACGTGGAAAGATGGAAGTCCTGACGCGGACATGTCGAGTGGTATTGGAGTCCTTACGTGGACAGAGTAATATAGTTCTCCTTATGTGGAAAGAAGATTGCTTCCTGACGTGGAAAGATGCAAGGGTTAGTCCTGACGTGGACAGACGCAGAAGAAAAGATTCCTAATGTGGACAGGTGTTACTCCTAACGTGGAAGAGTTTTTCCTAACGTGGGCGATTCAGTTTACGGAAATACAGATGAATTATCCCCAGCGGAGTTGCCGAGATTTTTCTGGGTTAACAGCAAGTGTAGTCCTAGCGTGGACAGGTTTTAGTTGAGATTTCTTCGTATCGACGACAAGCAGAGTCCTAACGTGGACAAGCAAGCAATCAGTTATGACAGAATCCTCTTCAGAACGATGAAGACAATCCCCAGCACGGTCGCGCAAGATCAGTGGGTTATCGTGACAGTCAGATTCAGCTGACGAATGTCATTTCGCAAGCAGGAGCGCAGTTTATTTCTGCGGTTGGCAAATTTCTGGTTTCACTAGTATTCAAGCGTCTCGTACCGCGAATGTCTGAAGGCTCCGGGCTCTTCATCCAATCGGGTCCAAGTCGCTTGAATAGGGGCAGCTGTTGCACCCTAAAATTTGCTCAACCTTATTCCTTGGATTTATGTTTCATTATCATTAGCATTTGCATATAGAGTCATGTACATAGACTAACCATCTGCATAGCATAAGCATAGCAAGCCATTCAACAGGGGACCAATCATTATTTTCATCTCTAGAGGCCTATCAAGAGGTTATTATCCCAATTCAGTCATATTCAAGTCATCAGGAAAGAATTTGAAAGCAAGGAGTTCAGCAGATCAAGCCTTGAGTCCATCTCCTAGCTGAGGGTATCTGAGGATCAACAAGAGGGTTGTGAGCTGTGGAGTGAAGGTATGGAGAGCATCTAGACATCTTGAGAGACTTATAAAGTCATTTGGAGAAGAAAGCAAGTCATTGATGAAAGCACAAGAGCTATAGGGGAAGACAGTCAACTAGGGTTTCATCTGGGTCAACCCTAGGCCAACCCTAGGTCAATTGACTGACTTAAGAGGGCATTCAAGTCTATTGGAGAGATGTGGGGATCATCATTGAACATATAAAGAAGGATATGGAGATATGACAAGGAGAATTCAAGAGAAATCAAGGAGAAGAGGAGTTACTAAATTAGGGTTTCTCTGTAAAATCCCCTAGTTTAGGTCAAATTTCCAAGCAAGATAAGTCAAAATGCTAGCTTCAAATGGCTTCTTGGCCAACATGAAACTTGTAGAGGATCTCAAGACCTTTAATTTGAGTGGTGGAAGACCTCAAGGAGATTTATAGAACTCAAGTTATGGTCCTTGCAAGTTACAGGTCATTTGGGGTGTCTGAACTTTTGTCTGTGAAAGTGACTTGACTTCCAAGCTAGTTTTGCCCCTCAAGGAGATTTCAAATGAATTCTTGGTCAACATAAGAATTGTTCCTCATTGTCTTAGCTTTCTAGAATGGTATGGTATGCCTTCATATGATGTGGAGAACTCAACTTATGGTCTTGACAAGCAAAGGGTATTTTGGGCATTTGTGAATTACAGGTCATTTTAACCTATACCCAAAACTCATACAAGGAGGCCTCAAATGGAAAAACTTACAACATCAAACTTGCTCCAAATGGGATTTTAAGTCTAGAAAGAAGGTCACAAGTTATTGGAGAAGCTCATAGCATGATGTTACACAATTGGTCAAAATATGAACTAAAAAGGCTTATAAAGTGAATAATTTCAAAGTGAAAAGTGGTTTGGGAGATTTACAAGTCCAAATGAAGACTTCCAATATATGATTTTGAATGGAAAAACAATTCTAAGAACAATGGTTCACACACTTTTTTGAGTTTAGAAGGAAAAAATGAAGTTATCCATGGTTGCTTACCTTTTAAGAAACATAATCCAAAATGAGCCAAAGTTTGAAAACAAGGGAATGTGCAAGATGGATCTAGAATGTACCATTGGGGTCTATATATTCATGAAAGATGAATTTGGCAAGGGTTGGCCTCATTTGCACCAAGAATTCCACAAATTTTTCTCATGCTTTCTCATTAAGTTTTCATTCCAATTCTCCAAAATCTTCATCAATCTTCCTCAAAATCAATCCAAACATATTCAATATTCATCATAGACCAGAATTGAAGCAAGGATCAAGTGATTATCATCCATTTTCGAGTGCTTTTCTCAAGATCATCAAAATCACAATCTCAAGTGGATAGCATAATTCTGGCCAAGTCTCATCAAAAGCTTGCATACAGAATCAAGTTCCTCAAGGATTGATCAAGATTCAACACTTAGAAGCTTCAGATCCACATCTTCCATAGCTGTTTTCAAAGTTTTACATCAGGTAAGTTTTCCTTCGATTTGCTTAATTCAGTTAGTTTCACATGATTTTATTGGTGTAGAATTGATCTAGGTGGTTAGGAGATTAAGTTAGATGATTTTGGAACGATTTGGTGATGGTTAGTGACAGGTGCCATAAACTGTTAGTGTTCATATCTCTTAGATTAGTGCATCATAATTGTGGCTTGATAGCATATGTTAATCTCCATTAGGTGTAGTTTAGTTTAGGTTAAGTCTGAGGAAGAATGGTGAAGGTTCGTATCAGTGCATTTCAATGGAGGCCGGATGTTGATCCAATCGTGTTTGTTGTTGTGGTAAATTTCAAGATAATCTAATGCCCTAAGCTTGTAGAGGGAGAGATTTGGAGCAGGTTTCATGTTTATGGCGTGGCATTTCATTGCGTGTGGAAGGAGAACAGAAGGGTGTAAACCTTGCTCGTGCATGGCTGCCATGGTGTTTGAAACCCTAAGTTTCAGGCCAATTGAAGAAGATGAAATCGTGGCCTTTCATGTTGAGTATGACCTTTGACTGATAGCGTGATCGTGTGGCCTACGTTCAATCTGAAATTTGGAGGGAAGGACTTTGGCTCTAAACGCACCGTTTCATTAAATGAAACGGGCGGGCCTGAGTCTCTTTTGTTATCCCCACCCCCAGGTTCAGGCCCAAAACCAATTGCAACGTGATTTCCATTCTATTCTCACCCCCCAGCGCTTTTCTTTTATTCCATTGATTCTGATTGATGCTGGGCTTTGTCTAAAACGCTAATTACACCCCTGTCTGCCTGGCCCAGTGGACTATTAACTGCGCTTGGTTACTATTCTGACCCCCCTCCCTCATTTAATTCAATTTTAATTTTCTTATTTCATACCAATTTTCATAAAATCATAAATAATTCATAAAAAATGCATTTTAATTCATTCTTTTTATCATATTTTCATTAAAATGTCTAGAATATTATAGGAAAATAAAATTTCATTTTTAGTTTTATTTCATATTTTTTACATATTTTCTAAATAAATGTCATATTAAAGAATTCATTTCATGCATCATTTTTATGATTTTTGTTCTCTCACATGCTTTGATTTTTTTTGATCACTCTTTTCATATTGTTTAGATGAGATATTAGGCTTGTAGAAATATTTTAGTTCCCATTTTTAGAGGTTAATTTTAGGTGATTAATAAATGCTTGAATATCATGAACAAAACTAGGGTTTTAGGTGACAACTTAGGAGTTTGATTTCATTTCCCTTAGGACTTAGGGTTTGAATAAATTAGTTATGGAACTATATGGGCTATGGGTAGCTATTAGATCCCTTAACAAAGTCAGGATTCCCCTACTGCTATTATTACTGTCTGTATATCTGTTGTTTGGTGTGGTGTGCCCTCTGGGGTTTATTGATTGTTTGTATGGGTATTGGGTTTGTCTGGGGCCCTGGGGAAGCTGAAGATTTGTGGAGATGAAGCTATTGGAGATTCAAAGATGGAAGATCAACTGTCAGAGTTGAGGAGGAGTTTCCTGCTGTCAGTTGCTGAGGAGACTAGGGTTTAGGAGCTAGGCAGAGCTCTAGATTAGAATGATTGTTTCTCAAACATGGATTGCCTTGTCTGCATCCATTCTTCTCTGTGATTCAGAGTCTCTCTAAGATACTCACCCCCTTCCTTTTGAAGGCTTGGTGATAGTATCTATGAGATAGAACTCTTGAGAGAAACTGTCTCTTGTGTTAGAAGCAGTCTGTTCACCACCTTTGGTAGTCAGCTGATTGCTTAACACCCATTCACTCTTGTGACTGATCTCTCATCCTGGAGGTTTGAGTTTGAAGAAAAGCCATTGCAGATGGAAGACTGATGATCAAAGCCCTTGTCTGAAGGCCATGAAGATGGAGATTGATGCTTGTTGAAGCCTGTAGCTGATTGGAGATTACTTGAAGCCAGTTGTGGATTCAGAGCTGCTGATGCTGTTTCTTTTGCTGTATTTCATTTGTTGATGTATTGATTGGTTTTCTGAACTGTATTGTTTGCTGTTTACCCTGCTGGGTTGAAAGTGAAGCCTGTTCACTTTCGCCTATTGTTTTCTAGGTTCGAGGTTGAGTGGGACTCCCTTGCCTCGCTTGTGCTGTTGCATCCATGCATTTTACTGCTTTACTGTATATATCTGATATTGTTTCTGTTTCTGCCTATCCCGTAGGATCTCTGTTTCTCTCTGTGCAAGAGAGGAGCATGATAGACACTAGGTCTTAATCCATGCATGATAACATTAGGTTAGTTTGTTTCCCTTCGCAACCGTAGGTTAGAGTTTTGTCTCTTTCTTTCTCAAAACAAACAGAAAAGCACATAAAAATTTCAAACACAATAAAAGACACTTCTTCCGTAAAAGAATGTGAACTCATCAAAACGTCATTTTTGTCCGCCGGGACTGTTAATCAGAAAAACCTTTTTCAGAAGGAATAAAATCAACCAAGACAAGCCTGTGTCGTACGTGGCCCGAACTACGTTTGCTCTGATCTTTCATGCTGTATGAAAGTACGTAGGCATAGGATGCGATATCCTAGCGAGCAACCTTCCCCTCCTTTCCCGTAGGTAGGCGAACTACGTTGACTCTGATTTCTCGTTCCAGACGGGAATACGTAGGCATAAGGTGCGATACTTTGCCGAGTCATTTTTTTATTATTTTCTTTTTAACCCCAGACCTTTAGTTTAGATAGAATAACAATCCATACCCGAAAACAAGCGTGGATCCCGTCGAGTACGACGGACGTGAGGGGTGCTAATACCTTCCCCTTGCGTAACCGACTCCCGAATCCAGGTTTTGGTTGCGACGACCATACCTTTCCCGTGTTGTGCGAGGTTTACTCTGAGCGTTTCCTTTCCCTCCCGTGGGATAAATAACGCACGGTGGCGACTCTTCTGTTCAACCGGCGCCGATTTTCGCAGTAGCGACATGGAGCTTGCGCACATGTTAGGAGCCAACGGAGCCGCTTCGTTCAACATCATCTTGCTTATTCAAGTCTTCGTGCAATCGTCGAGTGTTGTGAGCTGTATCGTTAGATACGTAGGAAATGACAGTTGAGGGGTTTCCTCTCAATCGTCTAGAGTGTCTAGTATGGTACCCCTTGGGTGACATACGACGCATTCGCTCCTACGCCTTAGGTTCTTGCGTGTGTGTCCCGAGTTCCTTCCCGTTTAGGCGTAGGCCTGCTTCCTCTTTGTTCTCGCCCCGCGCGATCGAAACTCTTTTCTCTCGCGTTCAGGCGATTGAGACCCTTTCTCTTGCCCCTGTGCAATCGAGACTTGCTTTCCTGTAGCGTCGAACTACGTTTGCTCTGATCTCTCGTACCAGGCGAGAGTACGTAGGCATAGGATGCGATATCCTAGCAAGCTCCCATTTCCCTCTTTTCCCCGTTTGCTGTAGTTAGCTGAACTACAGCTGCTCTGATTTATTGTACCAGACGAGAATATGTAGGCATAGGATGCGATATCCTAGCGAGCACACTAACAACTAACTTTTCTGTTCTCTCGCGGCCGTGCGATCGAGACTTTCCTGCTGACGACTGATGTTCCCTTTCTCTTGCCCGAGCGCAATCGAGACCAGACCATAGTTCTAGAACCCGTAGGTTCCCATACCTTTAAACCCGACATACTACGTCCGTTCTACCGCAAACAGGTAACGCCTAAGTCTCCGTCGAGCGAGCAGCATACACCTAAACTGCTAGGATACGTACGCTAGTATCGTCAATCCTTTCTCTCACCCCGTGTGATCGAGAACACCCCGGTTCAGCCGTAGTTAGCGTCGAACTACGTAAGCTCTGATCTCTCATACCTGTTGAGAGTACGTAGGCACAACATTGATGTATTGGCGAGCTACCTTCCCCGTAACCCGTAGTTTCCCGAACTACGTGGACTCTGACTTTCCCATTGCACAAGGGAATACGTAGGCATATAGCGTGATGCTCTATCGAGTCAGTTCTTTCCGTTTAGCCTTAGCAGCCATAGATAGATCGTTTTTCACCCGTAGACAAACCAACAAGCGTGGATCCTATCGAGTACAATGGACGTGAAGGGTGCTAATACCTTCCCCTTGCGTAACCGACTCCTGAACCCAGACATTGGTTGCGATGACCTTGTCTTATACCTTTTCGTCAGGTTTTTCTGATCGTTTCCTTTCCCGTTCTGAGGGATAAATAATGAAAGGTGGCGACTCTTTTGTTTTGCCGGCACCTTATTTTCGCGGTAGCGACACCCATTAGTTTAGTATATTAGGTTTTATTATAAATAGCATACTAGTCTCTCATCTTAAGTGTGACAAATCCTAATTAGGGTGAGAGGGTTATTGTTATTCTTGAGCACTTGTAATCTGATTCAAAGAGAAAGTAAAGAATAACAGTAATAACCAATCCTTGTTGTTCTTCTTCTTATTTTTCTGTTAACCCTAACCCTTGTGTGTTTCTTGATCATAAAGAAACCATTTATACTTTGTTTCAAGAAATCATTTTTCACAACAAGTAGGTGCGGTGAGCATGGAGGAAGATGCCTTCAACAAAGTATGAGATTGAAAAGTTCACCGGAGTGAACGATTTCGATCTGTGCCGCTTGAAGATGAAAGCCTTACTGGTTCAGCAGGGTTTTTTGGAAGTGTTGAAGGGAGAGACATCCATGGATATTGCGTTAATGGAAAAAGAAAAGACGACAATGATAGAGAAATCCCACAATGCAATATTGTTGAGCCTTGGTGATATGGTTCTTCGACAGGTATCAAAGGAGACTATAGCATCGGGGTTATGGTCGAAAGTTGAAATTTTGTACATGACCAAATCTCTGGTGAATCGACTCTATCTGAAGCAAGCTTTGTATTCATTCAAGATGAGTGAAGACAAATTGTTGGCTGAGCGGTTTGATATGTTCAACAAGCTGACTCTTGATCTTGAAAATATTGATGGTGAAGATCAAGCACTACTGTTGTTGTGCGCTTTAGCTAGAACACATGCTTACTTTGAAGAAAATCTCCTTCATGGAAGGGAGTCCATGAGCTTTGAAGTAGTTCAAGCAACCTTGTATTCTAAGGATCTGAACAAATGAAAGGAGCATAGACCTTCGAAGGTTGGTGAAGGTTTGGTCATTAGGGGAAAATTCTTACAAAAGGATGGCAAGTTCGACAAGAAGAAAGGTAAAAGTCAGTAGAAGTCTTATAGTGGCGAGACATCTGGTATTCGATGTTATCACTATAAGAAGGAGGGTCACACAAGAAAGGTGTGCTCTGAACACCTGAAAGATCATGGAGGTAAGGATAATGGCAATGCAACCATTGTTCAAGATAACTTTGACTCATCTGATGTCCTGGTGGTTTCAAGAAGCGACTCAAGAAAAGAGTGGATTATAGGTTTAGGTTGCACTTGGTACATGAATAAAAATAGAGAATTGTTCGAGGAGCTACATGATCAAGATGGTGGGTCAATGATGCTGGGAAACAACAAAGCATGCAAAATTACAAGTATTGGATATGTGATATTCAAGCTCCATGATGAGTCAATAAGGTTATTGACTGAAGTCAGGTATGTACCTGATTTGAAGAGAAATTTGATTTCTCTTGGTGAATTCGACATGAAGGGATACATTTTTTAAGGAGAGAAAAACATCCTAAGAGTCATGAAGAGGTAGAAGGAAGTTGTGAGAGGCATGAAGAAACAAGGCTTGTATACCTTTGAGGCTGAAGTTGTAAGTGGTTCGACAGATGTTGCGTCCACGAAACCTTTTTCGAAGATAGAAATTTGACAAATGTTGCACTCAAAATATAAACCAACGTCCCAATAATAATTTTCCATTCTACATGTCTCATTAAAGACATGGATCATCAAAAGAACATCCCTTTCCCAAGGATACTTATTTGCATCAGCATGAAACTCGAGATCCCGTTGTTCTCACAAAACCATCATCTCCTTACTATCAACAAACAAAAAATTACGATCGTGACTTCTAGAATGTGCCCAATATTCAAGGTACCATCTAACCTCATCATCACTAGGTTTCTGACTATTCAAGGCCCTAAAGGCTTTAATAGAACTACGATCTCTCAAGTCGCCCTAGTACTCTCGAACTGTCTCTAGGTTTACTATGGGTACTTTACAAAAAGAAAAGCTACGACGAACCTCCTTAATATCAAACTTAAATGTGTTAGCTCCCCCATCTTCCTCTACGAGATCCTTTAGGTCCTCCTAACCTCGAAGGGACCAAAATCTATCACTATCACCATCAGAACTCCTCCTAGAGTCAAAGTTATCATTAATTTATATGAAATTTAAAAGAGGTGGTATCGCCGCTATAGGGAACACATTCAGTATATCATAACCAACCACCCTAGCACGTGAAGAAGCACCACTTATATCATCCCCATTATATGAGCCCATAAACGCAATCTTTAGATTTCTTAAGTTGTTCATAGCTAAGCAAGAAATGGGAACAACAATAGTGAAGTAAAAATGTTTCCTCAAAAGAAACTACAAAGTTGGAGACAAATAAGAGGTATAGAAAATCACTAGAAACTAATAAACACTAATTAAATGTGAGGTCAAAAGGATCAAAACTGATGACAAATTGATAGGAATGTCGCTGAAGCTTAAGGAAGGTAATAAAAAATGAAATAAATGCAAGGTGTTTCAGCGAAGATTAAAAAAAAAACAGACTGTGGTAAGGTAAGATACCCCAATTATATAAGAAAATGGAGAAAACGAATCTACAATCGAAAATAGAAGAAAGTTCGAAAGGTGAAATCAACGGTTAAAGATCAACCTCGAGATCGCAACATCACTTATATGAACTCGAGTGTTCTAAGAGGCGTCTTTGTTCCTTATCTTAGGGACCTATAGCCACATATAAGGTTTATAGTGCAAAACATTTCAATTAGAAGACAAGCATTTAATGTGCATGTTCATGAAGCCACCTACTCCCACTAAACATACTTTTTCGCTCCTCTTTTTCAAGTGGAAGACCTGCCGAAGTAATTCAAGACGGTGAAAAAGATTAGCCCGAAGGGCAACCTCAAATATTCTAATGCAATTCTCATTCACTTGCGACAACTAGGATTTTTATGACAACTGTTTTGGACCGGCCAAAGGCCTAATAAAACAGACACAATTACAAGGGTCTAACCCGAAACATTATCACGGAAGGCCAGCAAACGGGTGGAACCACACTAAAAGGGTCTTACACTTTATCCAAGGTGCAAATATCCACGTCATATCTAATTGGATGACTCCTACAACGTACTCTCTTTATTTCACAATGAATGACTCAGTTGACCATTCCACACATATTAAAAAAAAAATTAAAAAAAAAAAAGAAAGAAGATATTTTTACTAAAATGTTTATTATCAAGTATTAGAAGTGAGGAATGTAATAATGATTAAAGGGTATAATTGAAAATTAGAATTACTTTGCATTGTAAATTGAAATTCCCCACTCATTTTAGGAGATTTATTTTTAGTAAATAGATCTCTAATTGTAAAACGGATGGAATATATCAAATCAAACGGAGACGATTTTAATTGTCTACCAAAACTTTGATGATCTCATTCTCACTCTTTGCAAGTTATAGCTCTCTAATTTCTCTAACTAACTTGAGTGAAATACTAACCTTTCATATCCACACCATTTCACTACACCGGAGATTCATGTCACCACGCCGAAAGGATCCACTCCGATGGTATCACCAATCTCGTTCCATGACCGAATCAGGGGGTAGAACTTAATTTGGACCACATAGCTTTTTACATTGTTTTCTTAAGTTAGTGGGCAGACACCATAAATGTCTTTTGAGGTAGGCAACATTCTTACTTCTTATGAAGTGTAGAGCCGTAGACACCATAAATATCCTTTAATTCCGAAACAAACTTTTTGTCAAGTTCATTTCTTAAACTAGCGTCCAAACTCTTGTCTAATTGTTAACATCATGACTGTTTCCCAATTGTGCTGGTGGCATTATTAAAGTGAAATGACACTTTTACTGTAAATGTTTTTGTCTTAACCTTGAGTTGATAAATAAAATATAAGAAAATTATTTCTTTCAAGATTCGGAATTTGACTCTTTCAAACACATGTTGTGTATTCACACTACACTATGTCTATATAACTATTTCTCTATGTGGACGGATCTATTAGTATCTTGATAATTGTTACTACTTTCCTTTCCATATGTATCTCATTTCATTTCCATTAAAAAAATAGTGGATTGATATTGGTCGCATGGCTTTTGTTGCAACATTCTCCAACCTCCTCCTCAACAAAAATTCACTCTCTCCAACTCTATAAATAAATAAATAATTCAAGACCAACCAACCACAAAATTATTTTCTCGAAAACCTAATAATTGTTAGTTATTTTATAATTTTGAAAAATTGACATCGAAAATATTATCGTTTGAGTCGTGGACTAAGTTACTATCTTTAAAAAAATTTGTAACACAACTTAAATTTGTGCAAAAGAGTCACTTAATCACGATGTTTTAGAATAAAATAGTTTAATTATATATTATACGATTATTACTTGCACGGTAGATAATTGATTTAAAAATATACTATTTAAATGATACAAAGATCATTTAAATATGGTATAAATATCATCAGGAGCGGCCCAACACATTTTGAAGCTTGAGGAAAAATTTAAAATTAAATATTTTAATATGATAAAAATATCTTTATTTAGATTAATGAGTTTTAGCTTTAGGTTTTATAAAATGTAAAATTATTAAATTATTCTAATCAATTTTATTTAATATTTTATTTTTAATTGATAATAAAATCAACACGTCTAAATACTCTGTTGATCGTTTAGAAAAATTATAATTGAAAAAACATTATCAAAGTTCTTGAAATAAACTTAAATTTAAAGTATTCTTTTATATTACATAATTTTAAAGTTTATTATTTATAAGTATGACTTTTAACAGGACCGTATTTAATTGTGTGCAAGACGGATTATCTGACATGGTTCAAAAATTTTCATAATTAAGTCGTAGCAAAAAGAGACTAAAAGATATTGATTATGTTTAAACAATAAAAAAATAGAGTTCTTATTTATTTTTCGCAATTAAATCTTAATTAACCTACACAAAACCTCAAAATATTTAAGATGATCTTAATTTATCAATTATACAAGATATATCTTCGAATGTTATTATTTTCATAAGTTTTTAATAGAAGCTATTATATAATTTGTATAAAATATAATTTAAAAAGTTTTTTTTTTCAAAAGTCAATTAATTAAAACCATAAAAATATTTTGGCAAAATAACCCTTTTGGTCCCTTAACATTAGCTCGGGGTCCACTTTGGTCCCTTATCTTTAAAAAGTGTCAAATTGGTCATTTAACTTTTAAAAATGTGTCACGTTTATCCTTCCGTTAGTTGCTGTTAGTTTGGTTTTGAAAAAATTGCCATGTGGAGTGCTGAGGTGGAATGAAGTGTTGAGGTGGAAGTGAAGAGGGAAAGGAAGAAAACACTGAAAGGAAACGAAGAAGAGGAAAAGGCAAAACGAAAACGAAAAGGAAAACAAAAACGAAGAAGAAGAAAACAAAGAAAACAAAGAAAAACGAAGAAGCAGAAAATGAAGAACGATTGAAGAAAAACGAAGAAGCAGAAAACGAAGAACGATTGAAGAAGAACGAAGAATGAAGAAGAAAAAGAAGAAGAAAACGAAAACGATTGAAGAGAAGCAGACGATTCAAGAGCCAATCTCGAAAGGTTAGTTCATCTCTCTGATTTAGGGTTTTTCGGGTGAGGTTCAGACAGATTTAAGGTTTATATAAATTTGTTAGTTTAAACGTTAATTACTTACATGGTATGCTCAGGTATAATGGAAGAATACATTACTCTGAAAATTCATCATAGTGGTGAATTCACAAACGAAGGTCGTAGTGTATATGAGAATGGAGTAGTAGATGATTTGAGGGTAGATGTCGACAGATGGAGTTATTTTGAGCTAGTTGGTGTATTGAAAGACCTAGGTTACAGGGAGTTTGAAACAATATTTTACAAGGACCCTCAATTTGGGATGAACCGACTTGTTGATGACAATGGTGCTTTAGAAATTGCAGATTTGTATAGGGTGCACCAAAATGTTGATATTTATATTGAACACACATTGTCTCAACCTGAATATTGTGATGCTGTTGTTGATGAAGTTGATGAGGACCCTGCTGAAGTTGTAGGTGAGGTAGAGGAGTTACTTAGTAAACTACATGAAGAAGTTGTGCAAGGTGAAGTTAGGGTCGATGGAGCCAATGTTAGGGTTGATGAAGCCACTGCTGTTAGAGTTGATGAGGTTCCTGCAGTGGATGATAATACCGTTGGAGTTGAAAAAGGGAGTGCTGAAGGGGAACAAGGTAATGTTGGAGTTGGAAAAGGCAAAGTTGTAGTGTATGATGACTTAAGTCTTATCATCTGATGATAGTGAAGATGAGGACTACAATTATGATAGCGTAGAAGATGTTGCATTTGAGGATGAGTCTGATGGGTTTGATGAGATTAGGGAGGATGAACTTGATGCCATATTTGGTCTTGAAAATGATGGTAACAACGAAGTTGTAGGAAATGATGGTAAAGGAAGTGACAATGACAGTGAGGAAATGCAAAGTGGTTGTGACAGTGATGATAGCAGTGGAGTTGTAAGAAAAAAACATCAAATTTTCAGACAACCAAAAGACATGTCAGATTACAAGTGGGATGTGGGAATGTACTTTAGTTCAAAGGTTGATTTTAGGGAAGCAATAACAACTTATGCTGTTCAAAATGGTAGAGACCTAAGGTTTGTAAAAAATGACAAAGTTAGGGTAAGGGTTAGATGTAAAGTTGGTTGTGAGTGGGAGGCTTATTGTAGCAAGTTGTCAACTGAAGACACTTGGCAACTCAGGAAAGTAATTGATGTGAAGCTGATGAGTACAAAGTGGTTGAGTAAAAGGCTTCAAAATAGCTTGAAAAACAATCCAAGGTTGACTATAAAGGATATCAAGGAGAAGGCACAAAAAAAGTGGAATGTTGGGGTCAACAAAACCAAAGCCATAAGAGCAAGATTCACAGCTAGAGAGTATGTAGATGGTTCATTTTTGGGAGATTACACAAGGGTTTATGACTACTGTCATGAACTGTTAAGAGCCAATCCAGGGTCAACAGTTAAGCTCAATGTTGAGCCTGTACAAGTAGGTGTTGAGGATGAAAGACCATATTTTAGAAGGCTTTACATATGTTTTGCTGCGTGTAAGGAAAGCTTTAAGTTGTGCAGGCATGTAATAGGTCTAGATGGGTGTTTTCTTAAGGGGTTGTGTGGAGGGCAGATACTAGCTGCCATTGGGAGGGATCCTAATGATCAGATGCTTCCCATTGCATATGCAGTTGTGGAGAGTGAAAACAAGGAGAGCTGGACTTGGTTTTTAGAGCTCTTAATTGATGACCTTGGAGGCAAAGCTGAATGCCTGACTTACACCTTCATCTCAAAACAACAAAAGGCAAGCTTTAAGTTTTTCATTTATTGCATATGCAGTTGTGTATCCTGCTATTTTTCATGTCAGACTGTTATAGGTATTATGAAATATCATCTCAGACTGTTTTTCATCTCAGACTGTTATATGTATTCTGAAATATGCATCCAAGTGTCTCAGACTGTTATATGTACTGCTGTTATTATATGTGATATAGTTAGCTATATGTGTTGCTGCTATTATATGTGCTGCTGCTATATGTGCTATATATGTTGATATATGTGCTATATATGTACCTTTAAATTTGGATTTGTTGCTGCTGTTATTTTCTTTTAATTAAATGTGCTGCTGTCATTTGGTGCATCTATTCAATTTATGTGTTGCTGTTGTGAATGTATGAATCCATCTGGTTATAATAAGTAGAGTTTTATATGTAAAATAAAATGATGATTAAGGCTGTGTAACAGTTTTTATAATAAGGTTATAATAAGGTTGGTATTGTAATAGTTCTTATTTATTTTCTACATGTTCTATGAAGTTTTTATTGTAACAGTCTGATATATGTGCTGATATATGTGCTGATATATGGTGGCTGATATATGTGCTGATATATGTAGCTTTGGATGTGCTGTTGTTATATGTGTTGTTGTTGTGTCCATTATTAGTTAGCTATATATGTGCTGCTGTTGACATGTGCTGCTACTGTTATATGTGCAGGGTCTGCTACCTAATATGGATGAGTTATTGCCAAGGGTGGAGCACAGGTTTTGTGTTAGGCACCTTTACAACAATTTTAGAAAAAAGTTTCCTGGAAAGATGTTGAAGGACATAATATGGAAGGCTGCCAAATCAACATACCCACAGTCATGGGAAAAAGAGATGAAGCGAATGAGGGCCATCAATGAAGAAGCATTTAAACATATGATGAAGACCCCACCAAGGTTTTGGAGTAGATCTTACTTTAGTACTGAAAACAAATGTGATGTTGTTCTCAACAACATGTCTGAGTCCTTCAATAGTGTCATTCTTGAAGCAAGGGCAAAACCTTTAATCACAATGTTAGAAGACATCAGAACATACCTGATGGAGAGATGGGCAAATAATAGAATGAGATTTGGAACTTTGGACGAGAATGATATTTTGCCCAATATTAGAAAGAAACTTGATGTCACAAGCACATACACCAACAACTGGCTAGTAAGGTATGTCACAACATGTGAGTAATGATATTTTGTTTATGATCTTTTGTTTATGACATACATGTGACTAATGTACTGTTGTTTGTTTAATCATTTAGGATGGTTGATGAACATATATTTGAAGTAAGGCATATAGAAAATCAAGCTGACAAATTTGTTGTGAACCTGAAAGATCATATATGTTCATGCAGAAGATGGGAACTCACAGGGCTCCCATGTGTTCATGCTCATTCTGCTATGAAGAGTAGGAATTTCAAGGTTGATACTTACATTCCAGACTATTATAGGGTTTCAAGGTACAAGGCAGTTTATAAGCATGTGATCTACCCTGTTAATGGAGCAAACTTGTGGGTTAAGACACAATATCCGGATGTGAAACCACCCAAGTTCAGGAAGATGCCAGGTAGACCTAAAAAGAGAAGGAACCTAGAACAAGGTGAAATTGACGGGTCTGCTCGTAAAATGAGAAGAACAGGTTTTCTGGTGAAGTGTAGCAGGTGTAAGAAAGCAGGACATTACAAATCTACTTGTAAAGACACAACAACTCAACAATCAGCCCAGCTCAATCATACTCCTACTCAGACTCCATCTCAGACTTCTCAACAAACTACTCAACACACTCCATCACAGACTGCTCAACAAACTAGTCAACACACTCCATCTCAGGCTGCTACGGGCAAGACACAAAAGCTTCCTGTAAGGAAGCCAACAAGACCTTTTGTGCCACCTGGCCCTACAACTAGGATGCGTGTGGCGAATAATGTTGTTGGCCCAGTAACAAGGAGGTCTACTCCAACAAAGAGGACCACGCCAAACAAGAAACTCTAAGTTGTGGAACATGTTTAGTTACCTAGAACAAGTTACCTAGAACAAGTTTATGTATTGTACTGTTGTTGTTTTGGAACAAGTCTATTACATTCTATTGTTGTTGTCATGAACAAGTCTAATATATGCTGCTGGTATTACCAAAACATGTTATATTATTGTTGTTGTTATTACCAAACATTGCTGCTGTTATTACCAAAACATGTTATATTATTGCTGCTGTTATTACCAAAACATTGTTGTTGTTATTACCAAAACATTGCTATTGTTATTACCAAAACATTACCAAACATTGCTGCTGTTATTACCAAAACATTGTTGTTGTTATTACCAAAACATTGCTGCTGTTATTACCAAAACATTACCAAACATTGCTGCTGTTATTACCAAAACATTAATGTTGTTATTACCAAAATATTGCTGCTGTTATTACCAAAACTTTACCAAACATCGCTGCTGTTATTACCAAAACATTACTGTTATTACCAGAACATGTTATATTATTGCTGCTGTTATTACCAAAACATGTTATATTGTATGCAAAACATTGCAAAACATGTTATATGTTGCTGTTATTACCAAACATTGCAAAACATGTAAATTTCAGATATTGCAAATATGCCAAACACAATACAATGATAATGCTTCTGCTGTTATGCAAATATGCAAATATGCCAAATGCCAAACATTGCAAACCACTTTACAATCCATATATTGAAATTGAAATTAACTGTTGTTATGTTGCTGCAAATATTGAAATTAACTAAACTGATACAATACATATATTAAAATCCAACTATTACATTCATGTTGAAGTCATACAAACTTTAACTAAACATAATACTTCCAAACAACCCGTAAGAACCTAACTACCCCTAATAACTAATACAATGATAATAATCACAAACATCAAATTCAAAATCTTTTTCCACTTCATGATATTCTTCATTTCAATTTCAAGTTTCATCAGCTTTTTTCCTAATTCTTCATTTTCCATTGCCGCTTTTTCAAGTCCCTTTGTTACCACACCCAACCTATGCATCCAAATTTGCTCCTTCTCATCACCCATCTCCTCATAAAACCAATCAAAGAAGCCACAACCAGCTTGCATACCTCCCTGTAAGATTAATTGTTTAGAGGATAATAAACAGAAACATAATTTACACAACTTGAACAGAAACATAATAAACAGAAACATAATAAACAGAAACATAACTTGAACAGAGAACAAAACCAGCTTGCATACCTTGTAATTTGGACAACCCCAAAAAAGTTTTCCCATATTCTTAACAATCGTTGCCCTTTGAAGAACAACCATGTCTCCACAATGGCACATGGGCTTCCATCGTGACCGACTACAAACATCTGAATCCCGACTTTTCATTTTTGAAATGGAAGAGCAACATCCGGATTTCATGCTTGCCCTAGATTAATTTATGGATTCGTGAGTGGAATTGGGAATTGGGATATGAAATTTTTTTAGGGCTTTCAACGAAGGAGGGAGGAGGGAGAAGGAAGACATGAACAAGATTGCCACCTCATCTGCCACATATACAAAACAAACGGACGTTTGTGGTCAATTAACAGTGAGGACTAAAATGACACCATTTTAAAAGTTAAATGACCAATTTGACACTTTTTAAAGATAAGGGACCAAAATGGACCCCGAGCTAATGTTAAGGGACCAAAAGAGTTATTTTGCCAAATATTTTTTAAAGAGTGAGGCCCTACGCAATAGCCTTGATGGCCTACCCCTAGTGCCGATTCTGAATATCATTCATAGTATCTGGTATAAAAATCATTCTAAATTTCTCAAACGAAGAAAAATTCAAATAATTCTCTAAAGAGAATTCAATAATGATCATTTGACCCCTCAAAATAAATTTTCAAACAAAGAAAAATTTAAATAATTCTCCAAAAAGAATCTAATAATTAAAAGTCTTAGTTGCAATTTTATTCCCATTATTTTCATTTTTTTTAACTTTTGGTCTTCCTATTTTTAAATTCAAAATTTTGGTCCCCATATTTTAATTTTTTTTTTTTACTTTCGATCATCTTATTTTAAAATCCAAAATTTCGGTAACCTTATGTTATTTTATTTTTAGACTTTTAGTCCCCTTTTGCAATTGAGAAGGGGACTAAAATCCAAAACGAACTTAAAATTGGGGGGGACATAAGTATAAAAAAAATGAAAATAGAGGTGCCACACCCTCTTTTTCCCCCTATTTCTTCACACAAAGCATTTATCATCTCATCATCGTACCATGGTGCATACCAAGCATGTGGGTTTTTTAGGAGTGGACATGGAAGGTATTTTGTTGCAAGGAAAAAATGGATTGGTTCAGTGGTCATTCACCAAATTATGGTGAGAATTTGACCTAATCTTGATCAACAAAGGAAGGATGTTATGCATTATGGGTCATGTGAAAGAAAAGTTCATCATCTAAGGGTTACTCTCAGTTGCTTGCTTCACAAATCATTTCTTTACAAATGGTGTTGAGGATTGAATCGTGATCTCCTCTTCCTAATGGTGCTTGTTAATGTATTGGGGTTTGCTTTGTGATTTTATTAAGACAAGATGTTTCTTGCTGCTTAAGTTATGGAATAGGACCTCATCAATATATCATATAGGATTTGTTATTTCTTGAATTTGAGATTCAATTGAAGATATGAATTCATTGATCAAGGTGGTATGAAAGATAAGTTTGCGAATTTGTGTGGACATGCGCATTATTGTTTCAATTACTTGTTATTTGCAAGTATATTTATATTCATTACGATGAAATAAAGATTCAAGTGTGGCATGAATTCAACATTCTTAAGAGATCAAGTAGCATGATTTAAGGCATTAGTGTATGGATTTTGTATGGTGTCAAAGATTTCAAGTATATGTTGTAATTAATTATCCAAGGATTGATTCAAATTGGAAAGTCTATTCATGTGAATTTCTTCAAGGGGAAGTTACTTGAAAAAAACTTAAGGTATTCAAATTCAATGCTCCTTACAAGAATTGCAAGGCCTAATTCAAGATTTCTTCATTCAACATTGTTTCTAGTTCAATGTTCAAATGACATTCAAATTTATAACACATGATTCAAGAGTCCAACTTCAAGGTTTATTTCGTTCCAATTCCAATTATCCAAACTATATTCGCCATTCCAAACTTAAGATTCACGTTAAAATGCATAAGTATTACAAGAAAAAAAACTCTATGGCATCACATTTGTCACAAATCCTAAACGCTTGTCTACTACAAACATTGCCAATATGTTCCTAATCCTATAAGTGTTACAACAAATAGAACTTAAAGAAACTAAGTTTTTGACTCATTCCATCAAGTCTAGCCACGACCTAGCACTATCAAGGCCTCATCAATCTTCAAGTTGGCGTTGAGTCGTCCAAGCCATCATCCGCGGTTCACTTTCGCGCCTTGTGTCAAGCCTTCATCAACCATACAAACTCATCATCCAAGCCTTTCCAAATTCCCTCATCGACACATGAAACAACAAAGGAAAATGTTAGAATTCAAAATGGAATATGTCGCTTGCGCGAAAATAAGGTGCCGGCAAAACAGAAGAGTCGCCACCTTTCGTTATTTATCCCTCAGAGCGGGAAAGGAAACGATCGGAAAAACCTGACGAAAAAGGGTAAGACAAGGTCATCGCAACCATTGTCTGGGTTCGGGAGTCGGTTACGTAAGGGGAAGGTATTAGCACCCCTCACGTCCGTCGTACTCGACGGGATCCACGCTTGTTTGTTTACTTGGACGGGTTGGTTTTATTCTATCTACCTATTAAGGCTGGCTGAAAAAGAAAAGAAAAATGACTCGGCAAAGCGTCGCACTTTATGCCTACGTATTCCCGTCTGGAACGAGAAATCAGAGTCAACGTAGTTCGGCTAACTACGGGTGAAGGGGGAAGGTTGCTCGCTAGGATATCGCATCCTATTCCTATGTACTTTCATCTGGTATGAAAGATCAGAGCAAACGTAGTTCGGGAAACTACGGGTTATCTCCTGAAAGAAGTGTTTTTTATTGTGTTTGCGATCTCAACCGCACTAGAGACTATGACCTGAGAGTGAATGCGTCGCATGTCACCCAAAGGGTACCATACTAAACATCCAGACTGTGAGAAAGAAACTCTCCCACAATCCCTTCTCAGATAGCTTAAGGCTCGTAGCGTACGAAAGAAATCATTCATGATTACTGTATCTTAAACTGCTTTGAGATGAGAAAAGAGCAGGCCCAACTAGGAGGGAGACTATCAAGTCCTACTGTTGTCATGCCATGGATTCATCCTATGGTTGAGGTTTGAACAGGGAACTCCTAGATGTTGTCATGCATAGGTTTCAACCTAAAAGTCTATCATCAAATCCTCATCAGAGGAAATGAGAGTCCTAAGGGATCATGTCAATGATGCACCCAAAACAGACAAAAGCATCAGCTTTAACAGTAAAATGCATGCAATGCAAGTGAGGGAGGAAATGTGTGTGGGGCTTCAGCCTCCACAAGCTCGTCTCAACCTCAAGCCAGTCATGAAATAACAGTGATCATACTGAAATAAACAACATGCTATCAAGCAAAAAACAGTAAACTGCAATTATACAGATAAAAGAAATGAAATGCTATCAAGCAGAATAAACACATGGGCAAGGGAGCTGGGCTCTACCGAATACCCGCAAGCAAAGCCAGGCAGTAACAATACAAGCAGATGCACTCATGCTCTTATACTGAACTTATTCTAAATGAGCTTAGTCTAATGCAACAGACAAATCAGACAAAACACACAATACATCAAAGAAAACAGAAGAAAGCCTCAGCTCCTCCAGCAGCAACCCAGTCTTCAGACTTCAGAGATCACTTGCTTTCCAGGTATCAACCCTGCAGCATGAGTATCAACTCATCTTCTCCCTTGAGCTTCAGCTCCTTTGATCAGCTCTACCTTCAGGCTTCACTATCTCCAGGGATCTTCAGGCATCAACTTGATCTTCACAAAGTCTTCAGACTTCAATAATCTTCAAGGAATCATCCTCTTCAAAGCTTCAGCTTCTATCTTCAATGGCTCAAATGCTCCAGCAAATAAGATTCAGTCAACAAGAGGAGATGAGGATGTTACAGTACTCACTGACTTCCAAAGGATGCCATTGAGGACTTAACATCAAAGGAGAAGCTCTCTCAAAGTTCTACCTTATAGGGCAAGGTCACTAATCCCTCCAAAGGAGGGAGGTGAATACCCTTAAGGGACTCTGTGTCATAGAGAAGAAAGGAGGTGGATAAGACACTCCTTGTTTATTGAACAAAGTATTCTATCTAGGGCTCTGCCTATGCACCTATAAACCTATAAACAAAACAACAAAAGCTATGCTAAACTCCTCTGCAAGGTCTTCAAAGCTTCAATGATGATCCACAAGGTCTTCAATTCAATCTTCCAAGCTCACACACTCAAAGGAGAAGAAAAACAAACACAACAATACAACTTATGCCTTCAAGCAACACACATACTATCCATACATTCAAAAATCAAATGAAAAATACTAAAACACCATACAATATTCTAGAAAAATTCAAGGGGATTCTATACATACTTACCCTTAACCCATATATTCCCCATACACTAATTTGGCCTATAAACCCCAAAACAAATTTGTTCAAGTCTACCTATACAACCTAAAACCCTAATTAGAGCACCTAAATGTCTAACAATCAAACTACATCAAATTTTAATCTAAAAATCAAGAGATAAATCTTACATGAAACTAGGGTTCAATACCTAACTATGCCAAAAAGAATGGCTCAAAAACCCTAAGGGAAAGTCCTAAAACAAATTGGACAAAATCAAGTATCAACTAAAACATATTAAAAGTGCTATTTACAAGAAAATATGCTAAAAAATATTAAACTAAAAATAAAATGGAATTTTATTTTTTATTAATTTTCTAGACAAAATCATGATTATGTGAAAAAAAGAAGAAATGAAAAATATTGATTTTTATATTTTTTATGAATTTTATAAAATGCCAAGAATTAAAAGAAATTAAAAAGAAAAAAGAATAAGAAATAAATGGGAGGGGGTGAGAAAAGCAAGACACGCTAGTTGAAATACTGAATGGGCTGCAAAGGGGGTGGTGTGGATAGCATTCTGGATAAGCCCATACGCGCCTCATTTAGCAATACGGTGCGTTTAGCACTTTGAATTTCCCTCCGTATTTTAGTTCAATCTGAGCCGTTGGATTAGAGTAATAGGTCAAGACTTTCAGCAAGATCCAACGGACGCCAGTCATCGTCCCCAAATACCTAGGGTTTTCAGAAATCGTGCCTCCATGCATAAGACTTCTCCTCCCTCGTTCTCTCTCCACACTTGATGATTTTCCACAATTCCAAAAAGGAAAATGATCTACAGATTAAGAGGAACAAGGCTATACGAGTGGTTTTCTCTAGTTCTCCTTGAATCATCCTAACAGAAAGCTAGAAGATCTTGGTACCACCATAACTCACTGAGATCAATTCCTCTAAAACTCAAAATTAATGACCCAATCTTGTTCAACACGCTATGCTCATCACAATGAACTATCAATCGTGCCTTGAAACCTAATATCCAGTTTGTTCTCAATCATGAAAGATTCTTGCACCTGCTATCAAACTCCATGGAATGCCCCCTAATTCTCAGAAAATAGTCCTCTACCCTAGCTTAACCAGTCTAAACCTATAACTATGGTAGAATGCACATAAATTAGGAGATTCAAGCAAGATTACCAACCTGTTACACTTTAATGGAGGCTATGGTTTCCCTACAATTCAGTGCCTGAAACCTTCCTTGATTAATCTCCAGTGCCCAATATGACTTCTGTATGCAGCAAGATGAATGATCAAGGCTTGAATCTTGTGTTTGATATCAAAACGCAATTCTTGCAATTTCCTCAAAACAGCTTCAAACTGCCATGGATCTTCTTCTATCTCAGCATGTAATCAATCACAATGATCAGAAGAATATGTTTGTGGTGGAGAAATGAATGGAGATTGAAGAGAATGAAGGTTTGATGTGAATTTGCAAATGGAAGAATCTTGCTTTTTCACACTCTAATCTCACTACTCACCAATAATGATCACCAACCTTGGCCCTATGGTGATTCACCCTTCTTATAACAATCAAGAGAATGATCTAGATCCATCTAGAAACTTGTGGAAAGTGTTAGAAAGTTTTAGAACTTCTCATGGAATGATACATTGAATCTCCATTATCTCATGCCTTAGCCTTGCCAAATGGACTTTAAAATCTCATTACAAGAGAAATTGAGAAAGAATGGGTGAAAAACAAGCTAAACTTTGCTCTTTGTGAGGTTTTGTTTAGGTGCCTTATTATGCAAGCATGAGAATTACAAAGTAACCCTCATTTCTAAGCCTCAAATCAAAATTCTAATTGAACCATTGTTTTTAAAATGATGTTTGGAGTTAAAATGACATATTGGATGACCCCATTTGGATTTGTACATCTCCCAAACCAAAATTAAATTTCAACTTTTTCAACTTATAAGCCATTTTTAGGTCATTTTCACCCAATCTTGTAACTCCTTGCTAAAAGCTCTTTCCATAACTCATGACCACTTTTCTAGACTTAAAATCCCATTTTGAACAACTTTCATGTTTTGAGTTTTTCCATTTGAGGCTTGGAAATAGGAGATATGGCCTTTGCTTAAAATGACCTATAACTGCCAAATGACCAAAATACCCCTGTCTTGTTCAAACCATAAGTTGAGTTCCACAAATCCTATCAAGGACTTCTACCACTCAAATTAAAGCTAAGAAGCTTCCCTTCAACATTCATGTTGACCAAGAAATCATAGGAATCACCCTACTAGGGCAAAAGTTGTCTGCAAGCTGGGTGACTTTCAAGGACCCAGATTCACACACCTCTGCTGACCTGTAATTTGTCAAAACCATAACTTGAGCTTTGCAACTCCTATCAAGGACTTCCACCACTCAAATTAAAGCTAAGAAGCTGCCCTTCAACATTCATGTTGTAGGGAAGATGATATATCCATCACATCTTTAGCTAAAACTGCCTGGAAGATAGGGATCAAATTAGGGTTTTTTCACTGACAATCCTTGAAAACCCTAACTCAAAATTCCTCAAACTCCTCATTCATGATGAGTTGGTCTAGGAATCATCTTTATAACATCTCCATACATCATTCCATGATCTCATGGTCCTTGGATTAGGTCTCAACCTTCTCCAAATCTTCAGTTGACTTAGGGTTGACCCAGTCAAAACCCTAATTTCACCACTCATGGTTGAATCTTCTGAATTCTTGCACAATGACTTCTCTGGACTCCATGATGGCTTTCAAGACATCTCATAGGCTTTCTCAAAACATCAAGTTCATTCTCAAAGTCTCAGAATCATCTGAGGAGCACCCACAACTCTCAAGTTATGAGACACACAACTCTGGTTTCAACCAATTCTCTTGAACTCTCTGATGAAGGTATCAACCTGCAAACACTTGATGAGTAAATAATTGTTGGTCAAATTTTGAGGTGCAACAGCTGCCCCTATTCAAACGGCTTGAACCTGACTGGGTGAGAAGCGAACGACTCTCAACCAATCAAGGTGCGAGACGATTGAATACCGGTAAACCCGAAAATTTGCCAACTGCACGAGCACACGATACTCTGCGGGGAACCAATCTTCGAACACTGCAACACTAGCTGCTCAACAACTAGCTGGAGAAATATCGATCTGACATCGCCGTCAGTTATCCACATTAAATTCTTCTGACATTGCCTTCAGACACCCAACCTCGCCGCTGGAGAACTGAATCTGACGTCGCCGTCGGAAACAAACATCGCTCTGAGACACTCGACATCGCCATCGTACCAACATCATCTCTGATGGGGATTTAAAGAGTCTGACCTCGCCGTCAAGTCCAAACGTTCAACCTCGCCGTCGAACAAACATCCAACCTCGCCGTCGAACAAACATCCAACCTCGCCGTCGGACAAATGATGATCTGACCTCGCCGTCAATCCAAACGTTCAACCTCGCCGTCGAACAAACATCCAACCTCGCCGTCGGACAAATGATGATCTGACCTCGCCGTCAAATCCAAACGTTCAACCTCGCCGTCGAACAAACATCCAACCTCGCCGTCAGACAAATGATGACCTGACCTCGCCGTCAAATCCAAACGTTCAACCTCGCCGTCGAACAAACATCCAACCTCGCCGTCAGACAAATGATGATCTGACCTCGCCGTCAAATCCAAACGTTCAATCTCGCCGTCGAACAAACATCCAACCTCGCCGTCGGACAAATGATGATCTGACCTCGCCGTCGAACAAACATCCAACCTCGCCGTCGGACAAATGATGATCTGACCTCGCCGTCAAATCCAAACGTTCAACCTCGCCGTCGAACAAACATCCAACCTCGCCGTCGGACAAATGATCCTGAACAACTCTGATCTGGGGTTCACCCCTGGTAAATGGAACAAAAGGTACACTTGCGTATTTGAAACTACTCCGCTGGGAATGAGAGACTTAACCGTGCACACTCTGATATGGGGTTCACCCTCAGACCCATAACGAACATCGGAATACTACTGCACACTGCCCGCCGTAGAACTTCAACATTAAAGATATATGAAACCCTGGCCCCTGGCCACTCCAGATCCGCTGGAGAATCTTCAAGTTCTTCTGAAGATAGATGGAACCCTGCCCGTCGGCGATTCCAGCTTCAGCTAGAAAAGATATTCAAATACTTCTGAAGATAAACATCCTTGACCTTCAAGGATGTAAACTTTGCCCGTCGGCAACTCTGCAGGAGGTATCTTCGACTTCAGTCTAAAGAAATGGTCCTTGGCTTTCAAGGATACATGGATCTGCCTTCAGGCAACTCCACCTCTGCTATAGAGCATCCGTGACTTCAGTCAGGGATATATTTCGGCCTTCAGTCCGAAAAATGAATCCTAGGTCATTCATGACCTTGGGGATAACCTTGCCCTTAGGCACCTTCGCTTCAGCTTGGGAAATCTGTGACTTCAGTCAGAGAAATGGTATCCTGAGCCATTCATGACTCCACGGGGATTCAAACACTTTGCCTTCAGGCAAAACTCCGCTTCAGCTGGAGAAACATCTTCGACTTCAGTCAGAAGAAAAACTATCCACTTGATCGCAATCAATCATCACCTCAGGACAACTGACTTGGTCTTCAGGCCAACACGGATCACTTTGCTATGTCTACAAGCTTTGGAACCTTGTCTTCAGCCACCCATTGATTCATCAACCAGGAAATCTGAATTCATAGGAACCTCTCATACCGCCTTCAGGCGCTTACGAAGTCAATCTTCAGATTAGACATCACTATTGGAGCAGACATATCACACTGCTAAGGGCTTCAAGAATCATCTTGAACAAACAAATCCGTCGGGCACCTTCAAGAATCATCATGAACTGATAACCATTCTGGAGACTTTATTCTGCTGGGTATTCCAGGAATCTTCCTGGGCAACTCTTGCTGGGGACGCTGCTGATGAGCTCAAGAATCATCCTAAGCAAACAACTCGAGAAACAGCGCTGAGGTCTTAAGAATCATCTTAAGCGAACGGTCCTGCTGAGGAATTCAAGAATCATCTCGAACTGAAGACTTCGCTGGGGATCTCAAAAATCATCTTGAGCGAGCGACTATGGGAATCACACCGGGGTCTTAAGAATCATCTTAAGAAAGCGACCTCGTTGGGGAGAACACCAGGAATCGTCCTGAGCAACTGGTCTTTTGGTGGAACACCTGTAAAACAAGAATAATAGTAACCTAGACCATGCTTATGATGCGTATGCTTCTGCGCCATGCCCACACGGTGGGAATGCTATGCGTTTATGCTAAATGCTACGCAATCATGCACAATGCTATGCAACGTTAAATGCTATGCAGTGTTAAATGCTATGCAGTCATGCACTATGATGCGATCCCGTCCGCAAAATAAATGCTGGGGGGAGGAAACCCTTTTGTCAAGGAGACAAGAACTACTCAGGTAGAGGAATCATCCTGCTGAGGAGAGCGTGGATACGCCAACATCAATTGGACTCTGTCTGGGGAATTGATCTTCCGCGGACTGCTGCAGGGGAACAACTTCAGTCGATTACTGCAGTGGACGAAACTGTGCGAGAACCTGGACCTGCTGATCTCAATCGCGAGAATAAACTGCGTGGCCGCCATTGCTACTTTTCTGGGGATGACAACTCCGTGGGGAAACGACTTCAGCTGCTTCACACTCCACTGGGGAAGACATGGTCTGATCAACTTCCAAGGACTCGGCTCTCTTGGACATCTACAAACTCGGCTGAGGAAGGAGAAGTCATTCTGCTTCGCTGGAGAGAGTGCGACTCCGGGGAAATACAGCATCAGTTGTTCACTACCTGCTAGGGAACATCCATTCATGGTCCCAACTGCTTCTAAGGATTCAGCGGACTTGGGGGTTTGCGGACTCAGCCGGGGAGAGAGAAATCATTCTACTTCACTGGAGAGTATAACTCTGATGAGGAATTTCGATCTCGCTGGGGAAGAAAGAATCATCTGACTTCGGGGGAGAGTACAACTCTGCAGGGGGATACAACGTCAGCTGTTCCAACACTCTACCGGGGAAGAGGGAATCATCCAACTTCAAGAGAGAGCATGACTTTGGTGGGGAATCTCAATTCCGCTGGAGACCTTGGTCTGGCACCATCAGTTACCGCATCCTTCGGCATACGAACAGCTTCCTACGAGACCTGCGCTTGTGACCCGGTGCTGGGGGAAGAATCCTGCTTCGGTGACTTTACTGGGGAAAACACGACCTTCGGCACCCGAACATTTCTGTGAAATCTGCACTTGTGACCCGGTGCTGGGGAAAGACGACATCATTCTTCGGTGCTTGGCTCAGCTGATGAGGTGACGTTCCTTCAGGAGGCGTCTGCTTGGGGAAGAGAATCATCTCTGCGTGGGGAGACATATCAATGCTCACTATTTGCATTCCGATTCTGCGGAGGAGAGACTGCTGAACTCTGCTGGAGAAGGAGGGCTCGCCCTGCTTCGGGGATGCGTACGGCACATCTTCTGGAAGGTGCTACACCTACAACAACACAAACAAACAGACAAGATACCCTCCTCAAAGGGGCCTATCCAGGTTATTATCTCGTGACAATATTCAGTTAATTAATTGTTTCAACAATCAATGGGCCTAGGCCCGTAAGTTTATGTATGCGCATTTTATTAAAAAAACGTCGGCGTTTTCGTTCGCAAACAAAACAGATAAATGCTAAACAGACAAGCAGAATTGCTGAATAATGTGCATTTTATTGATGATGAACCCCTGAATGGGCAAAAATGTTTTACAACAGAGGCAAGCTCCTGGAATGAGGAAGCCGCGCAAAAAGAAAACATAAATATACATCGGTATATACAAATGTCGGCAACGAGGCGTAGACGAACACCATGAGTTGATCCCTCTAAGACCCACCCGACTTCGATACTTCTCCGACGCTTCAGCTTCGGAAGAGATTGATTCAGATGAACGGCCCTCAGGTCTTCCGAACCACTAAACAATGAAAGTCCACACGCGGAACGCAGTCATTTGCTTATTCAAATCCCTAACTTTTGCGTGAACCGCCCTTTACGGGTTTTCAGTTCACCGGGATACCCTTTTTTGCCGAAGCCGCCCAGTGTAGGTTTTCGACTTCGCGGGTGTACATTTTTTCAATATATCCCTAATTTTTGCCCGAACCTTTTATTCTGTTTTTGGTTCGCCGGGATGCCCCTTTTTTGCCTGGACTCTTTCTTTTTTGTCCAGCGGGTCTCTTTCAAGCAAAGTATTTTTTAACTGCGTCCGCGTTCACCGGGGATGCAAAATCTTCACCATCTATTGTGGATAACAACAAAGCTCCTCCTGAGAAGACCTTGCTGACGACATACGGCCCTTCGTAATTCAGAGTCCACTTGCCCCGGTGATCGGAATGTGGCGGAAGAATCTTCTTCAAGACGAGATCACCCGTCTGAAAGCTTCTGGGACGCACCTTCTTGTCATAAGCTTTCTTCATTCGACTCTGGTACAGGAGACCAAATGCAATCGATGCTAACCTCTTCTCGTCCATCAGGCTGAGTTGGTTCAAACGATTTGTAATCCATTCTGCCTCGTCGAGTTTCACATCAACCAAAACTTGCAAAGAGGGAATCTCCATCTCTAACGGTAGGACAGCTTCCATACCGTACACCAAGGAGAAAGGAGTTGCCCCGGTCGACGTACGCACCGTCGTACGATAACCGTGCAAGGCAAACGGCAGCATCTCGTGCCAATCTTTGTACGTCACAACCATCTTCTGAACAATCTTCTTGATGTTCTTGTTGGCCGCTTCAACAGCGCCATTCATCTTCGGTCGGTAAGGAGATGAGTTGTGGTGTTCAATCTTGAAGCTTTGGCACAACTCCTTCATCATCTTATTATTCAAATTCGAACCATTATCAGTAATGATCCGCTCGGGAATTCCATAGCGACAGATGATGTCCCTCTTTATGAATTTAGCTACCACCTGCTTGGTCACATTAGCGTACGAGGCTGCCTCCACCCATTTGGTGAAATAGTCGATAGCTACCAGAATAAAACGATGACCATTAGACGCAGTGGGCTCGATCTTGCCTATCATGTCGATGCCCCACATGGAGAACGGCCAAGGGGAGGACATGATATTCAATGGGCACGGCGGCACATGAACTTTATCAGCATAAATCTGGCATTTGTGACATTTCTTCGCGAATCTGAAGCAATCTGACTCCATCGTCAGCCAGTAATACCCTGCTCTCAGGATCTTTCTCGTCATGGCATGCCCGCCGGCGTGCGTACCAAATGTGCCCTCATGGACCTCTTCCATGAGCATACTCGCTTCTTTCTCATCTACACATCTGAGTAGCACGAGATCGTGGTTTCTCTTATACAGCACCCCATCAGGATTGAGATAAAAGTTTCCAGATAGCCTCCTCAGAGTCTTCTTATCCTGGGTTGACGCACCCGCAGGATACTCCTTAGTCATAAGGAAGGTCTGAATGTCGTGGAACCATGGCTTGCCGTCGTTGGCATCCTCGATTGCGAACACAAATGCTGGTCTATCAAGACGCGAAAGCACAATTCTGGGGGCCTCGTTCCAATAATTGACTTTATACATTGAAGCCAACGTGGCTAAGGCATCAGCCATCTGATTTTCAGCCCTGGGTACATGATGAAGTTCTACTCGGTCGAAGAACGGAAGCAGCCTCCTGGCATAATTCATGTACGGCACTAAGTTCGCTTGACGAGTTTCCCACTCCCCTTTAATCTGATTGATTACAAGCGCTGAGTCACCATATATGTCTAGATTCTTGATTCTCAAATCAATTGCCTCTTCTAGACCCATAATACATGCTTCATACTCGGCTTCATTGTTGGTAACTGGAAACGTCAGTCTCGCAGTAAACGGGATGTGGGATCCGTGAGGAGTCGTGATGATAGCCCCGATGCCACTTCCATAGGAATTAACTGCTCCGTCGAATATCAGCTTCCACTGAGACTTCCTATCTGGTCCTTCATCGGGCAACGGCTCATCGCAGTCCTTCGCTTTGAGAAACATAATATCCTCGTCAGGGAATTCGAACTTCATCGGCTGGTAATCTTCGATTGGCTGTTCGGCAAGGTAATCAGACAATACGCTTCCCTTAATGGCTTTTTGAGAGACGTACTGAATATCATATTCTGTTAGCACCATTTGCCACCTGGCAATCCTGCCCGAAAGAGCCTGCTTCTCGAAGACGTACTTGATCGGATCCATCTTCGAAATTAGCATAGTGGTGTGATTGAGCATATACTGTCGTAGACGTTTGGCGGCCCAAGCTAATGCACAACACGTCTTCTCCAGCATCGAGTATCGAGATTCACACTCAGTGAACTTTTTACTCAAATAATAAATGGCATGCTCTTTTCTGCCCGTCTCGTCGTGCTGACTGAGAACACACCCCATACTATTCTCCAGAACCGTCAGGTACATGATTAATGGCCGTCCAGCCACTGGGGGTATCAAGATTGGAGGTTCTTGAAGATACTGCTTTATTTTGTCGAATGCCTTCTGGCAATCCTCATTCCAAGTAATCGCCTGATTTTTCTTTAAAAGCTTGAACATCGGTTCACAAGTGGCCGTGAGCTGAGAGATAAACCTTGCGATGTAGTTTATTCGGCCCAGGAAACCACGAACTTCTTTTTCTGTTTTCGGCGCTGGCATTTCTTGGATCGCTTTTATTTTCGCAGGATCAACTTCGATACCTCGTTCACTAACGATAAACCCCAATAACTTTCCGGACCGCACTCCGAAAGTGCACTTGTTAGGATTCAGCCTCAGCCTGAACTTCCTAAGCCTTTCAAACAGCTTCAATAAATTGACCAGATGCTCTTCCTCCGTTTGGGACTTCGCAATCATGTCATCAACATAGACCTCGATCTCATGATGAATCATATCATGAAACAAAGTTACCATTGCTCGCTGGTAAGTGGCCCCTGCGTTCTTCAGACCGAAGGGCATTACCTTATAGCAGAATGTTCCCCAGGGGGTAATAAACGTCGTTTTCTCCATGTCCTCCGGTGCCATCTTAATCTGATTGTAACCGGAGAAGCCATCCATGAACGAAAACACGGAAAACTGGGTTGTATTGTCGACCAACACATCGATATGAGGCAACGGGAAATCATCCTTAGGGCTCGCCCTATTCAAATCCCGATAATCGACGCACATGCGTACCTTACCGTCCTTCTTCGGTACAGGCACTATGTTGGCGACCCACGGAGGGTAAGTGGTAACGGCTAGAAATCCTGCATCCAACTGCTTCTGGACTTCTTCCTTGATTTTTATAGCCATGTCTGGTCTCGTCCTCCTAAGCTTCTGCTTGACTGGAGGGCAATCTTCTCGCAACGGCAAGCGATGAACCACGATATCAGTGTCAAGTCCGGGCATATCTTCGTATGACCAAGCAAAGACGTCACTATACTCTCGAAGCATCTCGACCAGTCTATGCTTGACATCATTCTGCAGCGCAGCCCCTACTCTGACATTTCTGACGAGCTCCTCAGAACCCAGATTTATAATCTCAATATCCTCCTCGTGAGGCAGAATAACCTTCTCCTCTTGTCTCAACAAGCGGGGCAACTCTTCCAGAAGGTCTTCGTCTTCATCAATCTCATCCTCGGCTTGATAGATCGGGCAATCAAAGTCGTAGTGAGCCGTAGAGGGTCCAAAGTCGATGTCATCTGTTACGTGGATCCTGCAATAACAAGGGTTAAGCTTAAAGCCAGAATAAGCAGGTTAGCACAAGCCCCGTTGCCATTTTACTGTTTTTTCGAAATAAACATAAAACAGGAATAACAGAGAACACAATATTTGAGTACAAAGAAAACGCCTTTTATTTATTAACAAAATGCATACACATAATCCAACAAGGCCCTGACAGTAAAACCACTATGCCCCGGGCAGGACATAGGGTTGTACAAAGATTGTAAAAAGCAAATCATTACTCTTCACTTGTCAGCTTGATAATCTCCTTGATGGTCCAATTGTGGAGGCGCTCGCCCGGCTTGCTCGGTTGAATCCAGGCGTCAAGATCGCAATCACTGTCCCCGTTGTCCTCCGATGCAACGTTGATGCTCTCGAAAATTACTCCCCCCTTGGTGAATAGGATCGGCCCTTTCCCACGAGACGAGCTGCCAGAAGAAGATGAAGCTTCAGCTTCAGGGGAATATCCCAATCCAAACTTATCCTGCTTGATTGGTATATCCAAGACATGCCCCCAGCCTGGGGTGGAACTGGCTTCGACAGCGGCCCGAGCTTCCTTAAACGAGGAAAGATTCATCTCCTGCTTCTCTGCGACGACAGGAGCTACCTCCTTCACCCTGACGGTTTTAAATGCTTGGCAGAGCGTTTCATGGATCTCGCCATCCATTTCCACATATTTAAAGAACGACAGGTGGCTCACCATGATGTCCTCCTCACCACAGACTGTCACTATGCTGCCCCCGACAGCATATTTAAGCTTCTGATGCAGCGTGGACGTCACGGCACCAGCAGAATGGATCCATGGCCGACCTAAGAGGCAACTATAGGCGGGCATGATATCCATGATATAGAAAACCGTATTGAACGTCTCTGGACCAACTTGAATTGGCAGGGTCAACTCTCCGAAGACGTGGCGCTTGGTTCCGTCAAAGGCTTTCACGACCAGATCGCTGGGCGTGCAAAGTAGTCCACGGGTATCCAACTTCATCAGTGCCTTCTTCGGAAGCACATTAAGCGAGGAACCCGTATCTACCAGGACATGTGACATAATCGTGCCTCTGCACTCTATTGAGACGTGCAAGGCGCTGTTGTGATCTCTTCCTTTAGAAGTCAGCTCTAGATCTGTAAATCCCAGCCCATTACCAGCATTAACATGGGCCACCACTTCTTCCAGCTGATTTACTGATATTTCCTGCGGCACGTATGCAGCATTCAATACCTTCAGTAATGCGTTGCGGTGCGCTTCAGAACACAGCAACAAGTTAAGAATCGAGATCTTTGACGGAGTCTGATGAAGATGATCTACAATTTTGTAGTCACTCTTCTTGATTAGTCGCATGAACTCTTCAGCATCTTTAACTAGCAAATCTTTTTCTGCCCCTGCAGGGCTCTCTTCGACAGCTTTACCTTTACCCTTATCCACAGCGTCGGCTCGGACCACTTTCTCTGCTGCAACCTCTGCTGGTGCAAATACTCTACCGCTTCGAGTGATACCACTGACTTCGGTAAGATTCTGCACAGTCGACCCGAATGGCTCAAGCTCTATCTTCTGACCATTGCAGTAAACTTCGGCGCCGTAATGCCATGGAACGACATTAGTGCTCTCGAATGGGATTGGTCCGGCCCTGGTGATAGTGATAGTAGGCGGACGGGGCGCAGAAATAGTAATAGGGTGACGAGGAATAGTAATGGTAGCAACTTCGTCTGCCTGCTTTAGCACGACCTCCCCTGATGCACTCTCAACGCTCCGGCTGAACTGTAAAATACCCTCGGACATCAGACTTTGGATACCTTCGACCAGCTGCTCACACCCATCAGGAAGTGTAGCACAAGCTATACATAACTCTCCACATCCAGGAAAGAAGCCCTTCTTCAGCAACTTAGCCTTGACAAAACTCAATGGCGTCTTCAAATCTTTGACATCAGTCAGCAAGTCCGCACTCTCCTCAGTGATAACAGCATTCACTCCGCCCCCCTTATGATGAGGCATCGGGTTTTTAGTGACGTTGGGCACGTTGTCAGAAAAGTTGATAACCTTGGCGTCCACCAAGTCCTGGACTTTGTGCTTAAAAGCTTTACAATTCTCAATCGTATGGCCAGGTGCCCCAGTGTGGAATTCACAAGTAGCATTGGCATCATACCCCGGTGGTGGTGCCCCTGTTAAGGGAGCCAACGTCCTTTTTTGAACTAATTGGAGCTGAAGCAGTGTTTGCAAAAGCTGTGCATATGACATAGGTGGAGCTTCAAAATGACGGTTTGCCATAGGAGCCCGATTCTGATATTTCCTGTACCCCTGATTATTCTGTTGCTGCTGAGGCTGCTGCTGCTGCGGCTGCGGTGGAGCAGCTGGAATATTTATGCTAGCAATCTGAGGTTGAGGGCCCTTGCCCTTTCTCCGAGCATTAGTGACAGCACTGGCATCTCCCTCTCGACGCTTGCCAGCGTAAGGCTTCTTGCTACTTCCTCCAGCTGAGGACGATTCGCCCTGAATTTTTCCGATCTTTATACCGTTCTCAACATGCTCGCCCAGAGTGATGAGAGCCGAGAATGTTCCAGACATGCCACTGACCAACTTTTCATAGTAGATTCCAGGAAGGGTAGCCACGAACATTTGTACTAGCTCATGCTCAACCATCGGCGGTTGAACCCGAGCAGCCAATTCACGCCACCGCTGGGCGTATTCTTTAAAGCTTTCATTATTCCGCTGTGAGAGATTCTGAAGCTGAACTCGGTTGGGAGCCAAGTCGCTATTGTATTGATAGTGGAGGACGAACGCTTCTGCCAGATCTCTCCAGGTGCGCACAGTAGCGGGCTCCAAACCCATATACCATTCGAGCGATGGACCAGAAAGGCTATCCTGAAAGAAGTGCATCAGCAACTTCTCATCATCAGAATAAGCGGACATCTTTCTGTAATAAGATCGGAGGTGGACCCAGGGGCAAGTAGTACCTTTATACTTCTCGAAGGTAGGCACCTTGAATTTGTGAGGTACTTTAAAGTCAGCAATCAACCCGAGCTTGGACATGTCAACGCCCAATGTGTTCTGATTTTCTATGTCTCTCATCTTGTCTTCCAGCGCCTTGAACCTGAGTCGAGCTTCAGCATTCAACTCTGCTTCTACACCTCTCTGAGAGAATACGTCATCCTGATGGTCCTCCAGCCACGGTTGAGGCACCAACAGATTTCCTGCACCAGCATTGCCGTTGACCGGCCCTATGTTAACATTGGCTCCCAAACTACCATTGCCGACGCCTGCCGCATTGAGTCCGAGATTAGTCATCAGATTGCCGTTAGCACTGCCGTTGCCCCCGGCAACAGGGACAACATTCTGTGGAGCATCCACTGGAGGAGGAGTAGGCACGGCCCCTCCATGCAGTATGCCATTACTGTCAACCCTGGAGATCAGAGGTTGAACCAGAGTACGAAGTTGGTCTTGACCATTCGCGACCACCTGCATCAGCTCCATAAAACGATCCATCCGTTCACGGAGTTCTTGAACATCTGATTGCACCTGGTCCATGATTCTCGTCTGATTAGCGCGAGTTGAGTAGCGGTGGATGAGTCTTTGATCAATCCTGGAGATCGAAAGCAGCTCGGAACCTGAAAAACCTGTTAACAATAAAGGTTAGGAAAAACAATAAGATATACACCATGCAAATATGCTTCGTGCAGATGCATGCGTGTGTCTGTGTGCGTGGGAGATTTTCCCCCGATCCTAGTGCCTTAGTGCCAGTGCCGATAATAATAAGAGGAAGAAGAAATCCGAGCCCAATCATGGAAACATCAATCTCATATATATATGGAAAGGCCTGTCAAGGCAGTACACAGTATCAGCGAGTACAAATCAACAGCATGACCTCAGCCAACAAGTCTGGTGATGGTCAGCATACATCAAAGATCAAAATCAACAGGGATATAACTAGTCAAGTACGGCCACGGGCGCGATACTCTGCTAATAACCCCTTTGTCTCTGAATGATCTGGCGAAGTGAGCAACCCCTCGACGAGTAGTTCCCTCTGCCTGATAGTATGCTGAAGTCCCTGAACTGAATTCTCCCAAGCTCCTTCGCCAAAGCAATCCTCCAGCTTCCGCTTCTTAGACTCAAACATCAGCTTATGCTCCTTCAGGTTAGCAAGAGCTTTGTTGAGACGGGCTTCAGCGGAATACCTGCGGGCGGTCTCTTCATCAAACCTCCGCTCACTGTCTTTCACTTCGGTTTCTAGCTTAGAAATCTGCATCATCAGCTTGTCTTCTCGCTCCTTCCTGGTGGCCATGGAAGTCTTCCAATGCTGGTCGAACTTAGATATTCTCCGATACGCTTCCTCCAAATGCTGCTTCTTCGTAGCTAGCACATCATTAGCAGCTCTGAAGTCTTGACCTAAGCGTTCCCGATCAGCAATCTGCTTTGCCAAGTCTGCACCCAGTTGGCTCACCGACTCTGTTTGCCTTTTGAGAGCATGCACGGCTTCGTTCCTCTCACTTCGAAGCTGAGCTAACTCCTTCTCTAATTCTGCATTTGCCCTCTTCAGTTCATCACGCTCAGCTAATACCTGGTTGTGCTGATGAATGGACACAGTGGTAGACTCTTCGACTGGTGGAGGACTCTCTGGTCTGACATGAGGGAATGGCATCCCTATAGCTCTGGCTCTGGCTCTGATCCAATCTGAATAAGGGGGGTAGGCTTGGCTGTTGCTCTTCCCCAACAAAGGCTTTCCTCTCGTGCTGATATTGTTCCACGCATACTGAAGCTTGGACAACAAATCCCCCTCTAGAATACCCGTGAGGTACAGAGATTCCCGTACCTCTTCTTCCTTCGGTGGAGTCCTCAAAGCATATACAAACTGACGAACTAGCAATGATGGGTTGTAGTTGATGCAACCCTTCCTACCTATCAGAGGTACGTTAGGAAACCCACTACAACTGAAGATCACCTCGGTTCCTAACCTGTCTCTGTCAACGAACCAATCAATGTCTTCTGCCGACAAACTCATCAGACGTTCAGGCCACTCAGCTGTGGCTGCAGGCAAGACAGAAGAACCCTTCTTAGGCAAATGACTGTCAAACCACTTGTACAACAACGGTACGCAGCATGAAACATTCTTCCCTCTCCGATTCTCATTCTTGTAATGCACTGAATGGTAGACGTCTCCGATCAGAGTAGGGACTGGATTCCCTAAGGCAAAGATATGGAATGCATCAAAGTCTACGAAATCAGGCATGCTGGGAAATAGGATAATGCCATATATGCATAAAGCAAGGATGGCGCTGAAGGCGTCCCAACATTTGTCCTTAGCACACTGCTGAGCCTTAGCTATCAGAAACTGCAGAGAGAACCCTGTGACCTTGTTCCAACTCGTCACCACTAACTCAGAGGCGCTCAAATGGAGTGAAGAAGCTAAGCCAGCCAGATCAGGCTCAGCATCCATGTGGACAAAAGGCATTTGCCTTTTGATAGGCACACCCAGCATATCAGCATACTCTTCCAATGTCGGCGCGAGAATGAAGTCATGAAAGGTGAAACACCTCAAGGGAGGGTCATAAAACTGCAGAAGAGCATGTAACCCATTCAACTCGGACGCAGAAGGTTTGTAAACCAGGCTAAGCAACCTGCCATAAGACTTCCTGAACCTATCCTTCACAGAATCCTCTGCCAGGGCTATCAAACCGGTCAGCTTCGACACATCGGGGGTCGGGAACTTGTATGCAACAGTCTTCCTGAGAGAAGCCATAATAACAGCAGAAGACGAGAAATTCGGGATCGGGGAAACGGTACCTGCAACACAGACACACGTTAATGGAATGCAGATGAATGCGCAAACTAATGCAAAATGCAGGTATGCAATAATATATCCAGGTGGCTGCTGTGGAGATTCGGTATCAACAGTCACTGATGAGAGGGAAACCCCGGTGTAAGACCACTAATCTGATCTGCTGAGAATAACCATCTGATAGGACCGAGATCAAAATTCTGTTCTGACAAGAGTAAGTGACTGATAATAAGGACCCTGGGTGCAAGATCAAGGAACATCTGCTGAAGTCTTCAGACCCCAAATCAAAATCTTCCCTATCAAGAACAAACACACAGCTGCTGATGAGATCTTCAGACCTCACTCAAAATCTGCTCCATCCAGAACAAACCACTGATGATGATACACTGATCAAAAACCTGCTCTATCAAGAACAGACAAACACCCGATGATAGAATCCTCTGATCAAAAACTTGCTCTATCAAGAACGAACATATTTGCAACTGAAAAACCCAACATAACTGATTCACTGTCAAGAAAACCAGGTAGTCTGAAGGTCTAAGTTTCCTGCAATAAACCCAGTCCCACTCACAGGTATGGACCTAGACTGACTCAAGGTACGGCATCCTATGCGTTCATCAGCGTCACAGACTTTCAAAACTGATGATACGATTCCCAGAAGGAGTGGCACCATCAAGTCCCGAAGAGGCCTCACTTAGCTGAATCACAAATGATCGGTCCCCAGAGTCGACAATCCACCAAACCAGCAACCGTCTCAACCCAAAGGGTTGAAAGTGAAGCCAACCGGATGAACCTCGTCTGAGCGTGGATTTCATGAGACACTAGTGCCTGCAAAGCAAGCACGCGCTCACTAATTTCCACTATAAGTCTATGGTGCACTCAAGCCTGGGTCTGGCTTCTCACTCAATCAGAACTCCCATCCCACAACAGCACAAATAATCATATTTTACTGAATATAAAATGCGGGAAATAAAGTGCGAGAAATAAAAAAGCGATAAATAAACGCAACCCAACAGGTAAACACACAAACGGTAGGATTGACTCGCACAGGGAACCGTTGGAGTCCCCAGCAGAGTCGCCAGCTGTCGCTTGCGCGAAAATAAGGTGCCGGCAAAACAGAAGAGTCGCCACCTTTCGTTATTTATCCCTCAGAGCAGGAAAGGAAACGATCGGAAAAACCTGACAAAAAAGGGTAAGACAAGGTCATCGCAACCATTGTCTGGGTTCGGGAGTCGGTTACGTAAGGGGAAGGTATTAGCACCCCTCACGTCCGTCGTACTCGACGGGATCCACGCTTGTTTGTTTACTTGGACGGGTTGGTTTTATTCTATCTACCTATCAAGGCTGGCTGAAAAAGAAAAGAAAAATGACTCGGCAAAGCGTCGCACTTTATGCCTACGTATTCCCGTCTGGAACGAGAAATCAGAGTCAACGTAGTTCGGCTAACTACGGGTGAAGGGGGAAGGTTGCTCGCTAGGATATCGCATCCTATGCCTACGTACTTTCATCTGGTATGAAAGATCAGAGCAAACGTAGTTCGGGAAACTACGGGTTATCTCCTGAAAGAAGTGTTTTTTTATTGTGTTTGCGATCTCAACCGCACTAGAGACTATGACCTGAGAGTGAATGCGTCGCATGTCACGCAAAGGGTACCATACTAAACATCCAGACTGTGAGAAAGAAACTCTCCCACAATCCCTTCTCAGATAGCTTAAGGCTCGTAGCGTACGAAAGAAATCATTCATGATTACTGTATCTTAAACTGCTTTGAGATGAGAAAAGAGCAGGCCCAACTAGGAGGGAGACTATCAAGTCCTACTGTTGTCATGCCATGGATTCATCTAATGGTTGAGGTTTGAACAGGGAACTCCTAGATGTTGTCATGCATAGGTTTCAACCTAAAAGTCTATCATCAAATCCTCATCAGAGGAAATGAGAGTCCTAAGGGATCATGTCAATGATGCACCCAAAACAGACAAAAGCATCAGCTTTAACAGTAAAATGCATGCAATGCAAGTGAGGGAGGAAATGTGTGTGGGGCTTCAGCCTCCACAAGCTCGTCTCAACCTCAAGCCAGTCATGAAATAACAGTGATCATACTGAAATAAACAACATGCTATCAAGCAAAAAACAGTAAACTGCAATTATACAGATAAAAGAAATGAAATGCTATCAAGCAGAATAAACACATGGGCAAGGGAGCTGGGCTCTACCAAATACCCGCAAGCAAAGCCAGGCAGTAACAATACAAGCAGATGCACTCATGCTCTTATACTAAACTTATTCTAAATGGGCTTAGTCTAATGCAACAGACAAATCAGACAAAACACACAATACATCAAAGAAAACAGAAGAAAGCCTCAGCTCCTCCAGCAGCAACCCAGTCTTCAGACTTCAGAGATCACTTGCTTTCCAGGTATCAACCCTGCAGCATGAGTATCAACTCATCTTCTCCCTTGAGCTTCAGCTCCTTTGATCAGCTCTACCTTCAGGCTTCACTATCTCCAGGGATCTTCAGGCATCAACTTGATCTTCACAAAGTCTTCAGACTTCAATAATCTTCAAGGAATCATCCTCTTCAAAGCTTCAGCTTCTATCTTCAATGGCTCAAATGCTCCAGCAAATAAGATTCAGTCAACAAGAGGAGATGAGGATGTTACAGTACTCACTGACTTCCAAAGGATGCCATTGAGGACTTAACATCAAAGGAGAAGCTCTCTCAAAGTTCTACCTTATAGGGCAAGGTCACTAATCCCTCCAAAGGAGGGAGGTGAATACCCTTAAGGGACTCTGTGTCATAGAGAAGAAAGGAGGTGGATAAGACACTCCTTGTTTATTGAACAAAGTATTCTATCTAGGGCTCTGCCTATGCACCTATAAACCTATAAACAAAACAACAAAAGCTATGCTAAACTCCTCTGCAAGGTCTTCAAAGCTTCAATGATGATCCACAAGGTCTTCAATTCAATCTTCCAAGCTCACACACTCAAAGGAGAAGAAAAACAAACACAACAATACAACTTATGCCTTCAAGCAACACACATATTATCCATACATTCAAAAATCAAATGAAAAATACTAAAACACCATACAATATTCTAGCAAAATTCTAGGGGATTCTATACATACTTACCCTTAACCCATATATTCCCCATACACTAATTTGGCCTATAAACCCCAAAACAAATTTGTTCAAGTCTACCTATACAACCTAAAACCCTAATTAGAGCACCTAAATGTCTAACAATCAAACTACATCAAATTTTAATCTATAAATCAAGAGATAAATCTTACATGAAACTAGGGTTCAATACCTAACTATGCCAAAAAGAATGGCTCAAAAACCCTAAGGGAAAGTCCTAAAACAAATTGGACAAAATCAAGTATCAACTAAAACATATTAAAAGTGCTATTTACAAGAAAATATGCTAAAAAATATTAAACTAAAAATAAAACGGAATTTTATTTTTTATTAATTTTCTAGACAAAATCATGATTATATGAAAAAAAGAAGAAATGAAAAATATTGATTTTTATATTTTTTATGAATTTTATAAAATGCCAAGAATTAAAAGAAATTAAAAAGAAAAAAGAATAAGAAATAAATGGGAGGGGGTGAGAAAAGCAAGACACGCTAGTTGAAATACTGAATGGGCTGCAAAGGGGGTGGTGTGGATAGCATTCTGGATAAGCCCATACGCGCCTCATTTAGCAATACGGTGCGTTTAGCACTTTGAATTTCCCTCCGTATTTTAGTTCAATCTGAGCCGTTGGATTAGAGTAATAGGTCAAGACTTTCAACAAGATCCAACGGACGCCAGTCATCGTCCCCAAATACCTAGGGTTTTCAGAAATCGTGCCTCCATGCATAAGACTTCTCCTCCCTCGTTCTCTCTCCACACTTGATGATTTTCCACAATTCCAAAAAGGAAAATGATCTACAGATTAAGAGGAACAAGGCTATACGAGTGGTTTTCTCTAGTTCTCCTTGAATCATCCTAACAGAAAGCTAGAAGATCTTGGTACCACCATAACTCACTGAGATCAATTCCTCTAAAACTCAAAATTAATGACCCAATCTTGTTCAACACGCTATGCTCATCACAATGAACTATCAATCGTGCCTTGAAACCTAATATCCAGTTTGTTCTCAATCATGAAAGATTCTTGCACCTGCTATCAAACTCCATGGAATGCCCCCTAGTTCTCAGAAAATGGTCCTCTACCCTAGCTTAACCAGTCTAAACCTATAACTATGGTAGAATGCACATAAATTAGGAGATTCAAGCAAGATTACCAACCTGTTACACTTTAATGGAGGCTATGGTTTCCCTACAATTCAGTGCCTGAAACCTTCCTTGATTAATCTCCAGTGCCCAATATGACCTCTGTATGCAGCAAGATGAATGATCAAGGCTTGAATCTTGTGTTTGATATCAAAATGAAATTCTTGCAATTTCCTCAAAACAGCTTCAAACTGCCATGGATCTTCTTCTACCTCAGCATGTAATCAATCACAATGATCAGAAGAATATGTTTGTGGTGGAGAAATGAATGGAGATTGAAGAGAATGAAGGTTTGATGTGAATTTGCAAATGGAAGAATCTTGCTTTTTCACACTCTAATCTCACTACTCACCAATAATGATCACCAACCTTGGCCCTATGGTGATTCACCCTTCTTATAACAATCAAGAGAATGATCTAGATTCATCTAGAAACTTGTGGAAAGTGTTAGAAAGTTTTAGAACTTCTCATGGAATGATACATTGAATCTCCATTATCTCATGCCTTAGCCTTGCCAAATGGACTTTAAAATCTCATTACAAGAGAAATTGAGAAAGAATGGGTGAAAAACAAGCTAAACTTTGCTCTTTGTGAGGTTTTGTTTAGGTGCCTTATTATGCAAGCATGAGAATTACAAAGTAACCCTCATTTCTAAGCCTCAAATAAAAATTCTACTTGAACCATTGTTTTTAAAATGATGTTTGGAGTCAAAATGACATATTGGATGACCCCATTTGTATTTGTACATCTCCCAAACCAAAATTAAATTTCAACTTTTTCAACTTATAAGCCATTTTTAGGTCATTTTCACCCAATCTTGTAACTCCTTGCTACAAGCTCTTTCCATAACTCATGACCACTTTTCTAGACTTAAAATCCCATTTTGAACAACTTTCATGTTTTGAGTTTTTCCATTTGAGGCTTGGAAATAGGAGATATGGCCTTTGCTTAAAATGACCTATAACTGCCAAATGACCAAAATACCCCTGTCTTGTTCAAACCATAAGTTGAGTTCCACAAATCCTATCAAGGAATTATACCACTCAAATTAAAGCTAAGAAGCTTCCCTTCAACATTCATGTTGACCAAGAAATCATAGGAATCACCCTACTAGGGAAAAAGTTGTCTGCAAGCTGGGTGACTTTCAAGGACCCAGATTCACACACCTCTGCTGACCTGTAATTTGTCAAAACCATAACTTGAGCTCTGCAACTCCTATCAAGGACTTCCACCACTCAAATTAAAGCTAAGAAGCTGCTCTTCAACATTCATGTTGTAGGGAAGATGAGATATCCATCACATCTTGAGCTAAAACTGCCTGGAAGATAGGGATCAAATTAGGGTTTTTTCACTAACAATCCTTGAAAACCCTAACTCAAAATTCCTCAAACTCCTCATTCATGATGAGTTGGTATAGGAATCATATTTATAACATCTCCATACATCATTCCATGATCTCATGGTCCTTGGATTAGGTCTCAACCTTCTCCAAATCTTCAGTTGACTTAGGGTTGACCCAGTCAAAACCCTAATTTCACCACTCATGGTTGAATCTTCTGAATTCTTGCACAATGACTTCTCTGGACTCCATGATGGCTTTCAAGACATCTCATAGGCTTTCTCAAAACATCAAGTTCATTCTCAAAGTCTCAGAATCATCTGAGGAGCACCCACAACTCTCAAGCTATGAGACACACAACTCTGGTTTCAACCAATTCTCTTGAACTCTCTGATGAAGGTATCAACCTGCAAACACTTGATGAGTAAATAATTGTTGGTCAAATTTTGGGGTGCAACAGAATAACATCAAAATTCATCCAAGAATAACAACAACAATTCGTATTTCATCATGCCATGATCCAAGCAACTCAAACTCATGTCATCAGATTCATGCTCTATCCAAGATACCACATTATATTATATTCAACCATTTCAATTTCCATTCAAATAATACCTTACCATACATCAAAATTCAGAACTTCGAAATCCTGTCAAAAAGAGAATCATGGACCACAAGGGCAATCCAAATACAAATAAACAAATGGGCTCAGAATTGGGAACAAGACAAAGTAAAGTAGAAAATAGCAGGCAAATGCAGAAAATTAGTAAAGGCATAGAACAACAAGATTCATGAAAATGGAAAAACCAAGTTTTGGCATCAAGAAAGCAATAACATCCATACTAAAATAAAAGATTATGCAGCAGAGCATACAGGTTAACCCTAATTCTTTCTGCTACATATTGAAACAACAACTCAACAACAGAGGGTCATCATGAACACCAAGAAAACCCTAGTAGCCAAATTCAAAGAAAAAGCAGTGCTTCATACACCATAGTAAACTGCAGCAAATTCAAAATTCAAAAAAAATATAGCCACAATTAAAAACGTGAATGAAACATTGTGTTTTGGCTTTGACTGTGAGAACGGTATTTGGGTTCTTCTCTGTTGGCCGTGCGTGTTTTAGGGTTCACCATTTACCATTTCCTTTAGACTCGGGCGGACCAGGTTTGGGCCAGGGTGGTCCGACCCAGATGTGTTTTTTTTATTATTACTTGGGCTTCTCCTTTCCTTTTTTGTTTTAGCCCAAGGTTCTGTTTTTTTTAGGTTTAATTATTTCTCTTTAGTTTTTTTTTAATGACTTTAATTTAATAACTTCAAGATTTTTATGAGAATATTTTAAGATTTTTAGTTTTTTTTTTCTTCCTTTTTTTAACTAGTAACTTTGGTTTTCTTTTATGATTAATAGATTTTATTGATTTTTAAGACTAGAATTTTATATTTTAGGAATTGCAATTTCGTTTATTGAAATTAAAAATGAAAAAAACCAAAAGAAGAGATAATTTAATTAGGATTAGTAATTTTAATTTTAGGATTAGTATTTAATAATGAAAAATGAACAAAAAATGATAAAGTAAAAAAACACGAAATTATATTTAGTTCTTAGGATTAGTTTGAGACATGAGAGTTTTTGTGGGCTTCTATTGGACTTCGTGTGAAACCTAGACTTGACATGAATCATCATTAGAAACTTGTGACCTTAGATTGCAAGGTGGTTGTCGTTACTTCGTTTTTAATCATATACTTGTGTTGTGGATTCATTTGTTTAATTTATGACACCTTTCATACACATAGTTATTTTTGGGCTACTCTACAATGAGTCTCTTTATTTCTCGTTTTGATTATCCCTTATACTTTTTCATGTATCCCTCCCCTGTTTGATGTACTTTGTTATTTTGTTTTTTGTTGTTTCACTAGTTAGGCATCTTAGGAATTAGGACTGCACCCCAAAAGCATTCTTGATCCACATATCAAGCCATACCCAAAACTTGTAAGTCGATTTCCTCGTGCATCGCCATCAACCTTGTTTGCATCACTTCAAACTTTTCCTTAATAAGCAACAAAACCCTTGATCCAACGTCAAGTGGCACTTTTCTCAATAAAATTTAAAAACACAATAAAATACGATTAGGATTGCGCGTCACGAGCCTTAAGTGGTGGAGAAGGAGTGACAATGGAACCCCTCCTACACTCATTTCGAGTATTTTAAACACAAGGCGTTCGACTTGGCTGTTCAAAATATTCACCTCTATCCATAGTCTTTAGTACAATTCTAATCAAGAATAATTTTCTTACAAAACCATAAGAATAACATCAACTCACCAAACTTTTTTCCCCTTAGGGCATCATCCAAAAACCCTTTTTCAAGGTATAAAAGCAACCAACACACAATCATTTCTCAAACCTCCAAACTACAGAGCTCTGATTCTTCACTTCTTTCAAGTGAAGATACGTAAGCATAAAGGCCACAATCCTTGGTGAGCACTCTAATAAAAAACAACCCCTCTTTTCCTTAAGCAAGTAGACTTTTAAAATAGAACACACATTGGAGCTAGACAACTTAGATGGTTTCCATCGAGTACAATGGATGTGAGGGGGTGCTAATACCTTCCCCTCACATAACCAACTTTAGAACCCGGAATGTGGTTGCGATGACCATGTTATCTCCCTAAAAGTTTTATCGTTATTTCCCTTTCCCTCTTTGGGATAAATAAAATTCGGTGGCGACTCTGTTTCATTTTTCGTGTAGCGATAGCTGGCGACTCTGCTGGGGATACCTAAGAAAGTCAAGCCTAATCTAGGTTATTTTTGTATGTTTGGGTGTTTTCTCTTTATTCTTTGCTTACTTTATTACTTTCTTTTTTATTCACTTGTATCTTATCTTGTATGGATCTTAATGTTATGGTATGGATTGGGTACTTTGGTGGAAAACTATGAGGGAAAGACTCTACACCCGATTCTAGAGTATAAATTTGAGATAGGAGAGGTTGAGTAGTATGGGCTTTCGAGATGCTCATCTCGTAAAAGTCGATACGAGACCCTCGCTTAGAGTAGATTCCTTTGAGAATGTTGATGACCGTCAAGCTCTTGGTGTGTTTGGTCAATGTTTTCTTAGGAATCCATGACTCTAAGGACTTTTTTAGAACCCTAAACATTGGCCAACTAAAATTGATGGTCACGTAGTATGGGTCCCCTAAAAGCTCTTCTCGCGAGGTTCGATACGAAGATCTCATTCAGAAGAGACTTTCTTGATAGAGTTGTTTCCTAGAAATGACTAACATATGTGACAAACAGTTGAGAAAGTCCATGACTCTGAAGCCCTTGTCTAGAACTCAGTGTCGATGGTCTCGTAGTATGGGTCCCCGAGAAGTTCTTCTCATGAGGTTCGATACAAAGATATCACCCAAAAGAGATTCATATGATGGAGTTATCATCTGACATGCTCATGTCGTGTATGTTAAACATTCGTGTGAATCCATGACTTTGGGATCCCTACTAAACCGTATATCACACCTTGTGAGAACCTTATTTATGAAGTAGTCAGTATTGGACATATCCATACCTCCGACTTATAAACCCATATGCTTGGAATCCATTTATGCATCCACTCATACATGCATACTTCATAAAAACAAAGCTCTTAGTGTCTTATTCTTGTTGCAGATAGAAGCATTTTCCAGAAGCAATCATGATGAATGTGAATTTGGGGACAATGAAGCTGAACAAGAAGATCGACAAAAAAAAGTACCTTCACTTTCAAATATAAAGATCCTGCAATTGATAGTATGAAAGCTCTAAGTGTTAAGATTACCCCCATTAAGCACAACAAATTTCATGCTTCCTATGGGAGAATCTTGGATTTGTTGACAGAAAAGACAAAATATGAAGCCCTTACAGCTTTGGCTCGGTACTACGAAACTTCTCTTCATTGTTTCACCTTTGTCGATTTCCAAATAGCTCCCACTTTAGAAGAGTTTTAGAATATATTGAATCTCTCCATCAAAGATCACAACCCTTTTCCAAAGCTTGAAGGAGAATTCACTTTGAAGAAAGTAGCTTCTACCTTAGGGATTCCTACAGGAGACGTGGTAGCCAATTAGGCACCCAAAGGAGCCAAGGTATTTTCAAGGAAGTTTTTAAAAGAAAAAGCATGGAAGTATGCCAAAGAGGAGAAATGAGAGATATGTGGTTCAATTTTGGCGCTCTTGGTCTATGGAATTGTGAAGTTTCTGAATATAGAAAATTTTGTGGATCAAGTGACTGTGGAAATTTTCTTGGCAGGAAACCCTGTGCCTTTCCTCTTAGGCGACCTCTACCATACACTTCACACTAGGTATACAAAGGAATGTGGAACGTTACATTATTGCGCCCCACTCCTACATAAGTGGTTAAGGACCCAAATGCCTCAAGAAGATCCTTTTGTTTCTAAGAAACTCTCATGGCCTCAGAGATTCACCTTACTCACCGCTAGTTCCATCACATGGTATAAGAGAGAATGGGGAACCTAGGACATTGTATTTTCTTGCGGAGAATTTCCTAATATGCCTCTCTTGTGAGCACGAGGTTGCATCAATTACATCCCAGTGTTACTCAAAAGATAATTTGGACACTTCATGGATGGTCCCCCTAGAGATGAGGACTTGGTACCGTTCTTTTTCAATAAGGTCGATGTTGCACCCCAAAATTTGCCCAATCTTTTCTTTACCTAGATTATGTTTCATTGCATTTCATATAGCATTAACATTTGCACATCATTGTCCATCTGGCAGGGGATTGAGAGGGTTGTGCTCATTAAGAGGAGGTTGTCAAAGGTTCTAAGCCTAATCAAGAGGTTGTATTCAAGCTATCAAGTGCTTATTATCATCAGAGGAATGTCAAAGCCCATTAAAGGAGCAGATGGTTAAGATTGGTGCATCTCCTATCTTAGGGGTCAGTGAAAGTCAGTAGAGGATTATGAGTCCATGGTTATGGATAGAACTTATTGTTAGAGCTCATTTAAGGTCTTTAGGATCATTGTGGGGCTTATACAAGTCATTACATCCAGTACAAGAAGCCACAACCAAAGGTGGTGCAGTTAGGGTTTTCATCTGGTCAACCCTAAGTCAACAATGAATTTAAAGGAGATTAAGACTCAATTCCAAGTCTTTGTGATCACGGAATGTTGTATTGAGACAGGTCATATACCATTTCAAGATCAATTCATCAATATTCAAGAGTGCGAGGAGTTACTGAGCTAGGGTTTCTAAGCTTTGTCAGTGTAAAATCCCCTATTTAGTGTCTAACTTCAAGACCACATATCTCAAGATAGAAGTTTCATCTCATCTTGACACCAACATGAATCTTGTAGGGCTTGTTTCTAGCTTTCTTTTGAGTACTAGAAGTCATTCATCTGATTTCTAGAACTCAAGTTATGAAGCAGACAAGTTACAGGTTATCAGATGAATGTGATTTTGGTTCATCAAAGTCAACCAACTTCTAAGACATTTCTGACCTAGAGGGATGTCTCTCCTCATCTTGACCCAAACATGAAAGTTCTTCCTTATGACCTTAGCTTTCTACAAAGTACTAGAAATCATCAAGATAATTTTTGAAGTTCAACATATGAAGCTTGCAAGGCAGGGGTATTTTGGGAAACTTTAATTATAGGTCACTTTTGAGTATAGGTCAATTTCACCACCTTGCACAACTCAAATGGAATTTGTTCCAACTTGAAAGTTGCTCCAAATGGGGTCATTTGCTTAACCAAACATCAAGGAACTATTGATTTGCCTTGGATGGAAGATTTGATAAAGGAATTTCCATGGAAAAGTCATTAAAAGCACAAAAATCAAATCAATTCATAATGGGCCAATTTTATCCAAGTTTGTGCATATTTTGTGTACAAAATACATTCCAAGTACATTGGAATTTTCAGAATTGCAAGGTAGGGTTCAAAATCATGGAATTTCACATGTTTCTTCAAGTGTAAGTTACATATCAAATTCACTCCATTAAGATCCAAACAAGGCAGAAATCTCCACCATTGGATCACACTCATCCCCAGCAACATGAATGGAACATGTTCAAGGCATTGCAAGCTCTGTTTTCATAAGTTGCAAGTTCACCACAACCTTGAAATTAGATTTTTCAAATGGGCTTATTCAGGCTATAATTGGGCTTTCTATCCATCCATATCCATTGTATATAAACTCTTGATCATGTACAATCATTCACAACAGATTTTTGGAGCCGAAAATAGTTAGAAATCAGTTGGAAAAAGTGAGAGAGAAGTGAGATTCGAATTTTCAGTTGCTTGAAGCTTCAATCCAATTTGTTCATTCTAACAGCTCTAGGAAGGATCACTGGTTGTTTCTGGATCAAATTCATCAAGAATCCTTAGTATTTGAAGGCTCAGTGGAAGCTCTCCACTAGGTAACTTATCTTTCAACTTTCCTCACTGTGTAGGAAGAATTAACATGCCATTTTTGTGTATTTGAGATCCCCATGCTTAGTAGTTGGATCCTGGATAAGTTTTATGCACGATTATGGCAATTCTTGAAATGACATAGGAATTTGTAGCTTTCAGTTAGGGCTTATCTTAGAGAATTAGGTCAAAATAATTGTGGATTATTGTTGTGTGAAGCAAGGCGAATTGATTAGTGTAAAGAATTGTGCGTTTCATGAACTTTTTTCTAGCTGCTACAGTAGCCGTCTGGAGGTTGAAGATGACCAGAATCCCTCTGGCCACCGTCTGCAACTCTCCCTCTCTTTTCTCATTTGAATGTTGTTGATGTGGTGTCATGTTTGTGGCCTTTGGATTATGCCTGACTTCTTGACTCTCCCCTCATCTGATGGCCATGATTTGATGGTACTTTGTATTAAGTTTCTGATGATTGCGTGGCAACGTATCATCCTTTAGATGGCTTGACTTAGGTTACATCCATTGGCTCTGATTGCATTTCTTTGTTTGACCTCCTTTTAATGAAACGTTATGTTTCAGCAACGTGCACCTCAAACATTTGATGGTTTGACTGGATTTAATCTGAAGGCTAAGATTTATTTCCAATTTATGTTCTTATGCTGAGGCACGCGTGTCATGAGTGTAGCCATGAGACCCTTGACTGGTCTTGCAATCGTAGGGCTGAGATAGAATCTTTGTTTGGTTGACTGACCTTTAATTGGACTGGGCCCCATTGCTAACCACACCTCCCATGTGACTGGGCCCATAGGATATAACGTGTTTGGACTGCTACTCACACCCAGCCTTTTCCCAATTTCATTTCTTTTTTCTTTATTTTTCATTTTTACTTCTGTTTCATATTAATTCATTAAAAAATGTTAAATAACCCCAAAAATCATGAAAATATGCATTTTCATACTTTGACATGTGTATTGATTTTCCATATTTTTTAATTGAATTTTACATTTATTTTTCATTTAATTGTGCATTTTTATTTTTAATATGCTTTTGTAAATGTGAAAAATTACATGTTCACTTCTTGATTTTTCTTTCTTAACCAAAACATCAAATAAATTCATGATATTTTTTGTGCTTATTCTTGATACTTCAATTGACATTGTGACATTTTTCTCATTATTTTTAGGTATCATTTGATTAGGGTTTAGATAGTGCCTTTAGAACCCTCTTCTCTTGCCTTATCCATAGAGCACCCTAGGGCTTTGCCTTCTGTTGGCATACCTAGACTTAGAATTTCTTTCTCAAACTTGGACCCCTGGTTCCTAAGACCAGAGGGGTCCCCTAGGAATTTTCTTAGAATTTATAGGCTTGTTTTACTGTTTTTGGTAGATTTTTTATTCTGGCCTACATTTGTGTGTTTCCAACTCTACCTTTGCCTAGTTTTACATTTTTGTGTGATCTTTTTGCAATACTTGTGCATCTAATCCTTGCATAATCATCTTGTGTACATGTTGAGGCATTTGTATATTAATTTTCAAGTCTTAATCATGTTCATACCTTGCTCCTACCTTAGGCTTCTTTTAGGATTTTCCTTTAGCCTTTCCTTGTGAACACCTTGAATGACTTCTACCTTTGCATGATTCTTCCTCCAAGTCCTATGATATTAGGATCTTTCTTGTGAGAGCCTAGTTCTTCCTTTGGTCGAACTAAGGGCATTCCATAAGAGGTAGAGCCTTTGAGGACTCAAGTACTTTGTACACTCATTCCTTTTGGTCCTTCAATCTTATGATCCTTCTTGTGAGAGCCTAGTTCTTCCTTTGGTCGAACTAAGGGCATTCCATAAAAAAGTTGAGCCTTTGATGGACTCTTGTGTTGTTACACATTGAACATAGTGGGTTCCCTTGGTTCACACTATGCTTCTCCTCATTTCTTCTTTGTCCTACAATCTCAGGATCCTTCTTGTGAGAGCCCAGTTCTTCCTTTGGTCGAACTAAGGGCATTCCATAAAGAAGTTGAGTCTTTGATGGACTCTTGTGTTGATACACATTGAACATAGTGGGTTCCCTTGGTTCACAATATGCTTTCTATCTTCTTCTTTGTCCTACAATCTTAGGATCCTTCTTGTGAGAGCCCAATTCTTCCTTTGGTAGAACTAAGGGCATTCCATAAAGAAGTTGGACCTTTGTGGACTCCTGTGTTTTTTACACAATAAACTTGATGAGTTTAGTTCTTCTTTTACTTTCCCATTCTCTGGTTTATCATCTCCCCTGCATATTAGTTTGATTTGGTGCATTAGGGTAGAAGTGCATGTGTAGGCGTCCTTTCTCTTAAGTCCATGTTTGCATTAAAGGTTGAGGTGTCCTCCCTTTGCTTGTGTGTTTCTTTTCCCCGTATGTTTTTCGTGTTTGCATTAAAGGTTGAGGTGTCCTCCCTTGCTTGTATTATTGCATTGCATGTGCATTCATTCACATTTTACATTTCAGTTGAATAATCATGATGATTTCCTGTTGTTTTCCTTTCCATTGCCATGTTCCCTTAGGAATTCTCACTTCCTTGTTCAAGGATGGTGATGATAGACACTGGGTTCTAATCCTTTGTATGATAACAGTAGGATTGATTCCCTTTCTAAACTCAACCTTAGGACCATCTTGCATGATAACAGTAGGGTTTTGATTAGTTCCCCTTTAGAGTTCCTTCTCTCTTCTCATCTTCAAACACCTAATAAAGGCTAATGAGTATTGTGCACTATGAACCTTAAGCTACTTGGGAAATGATAATTGAGAGGTCTCCTCTCAATCATCTAGAGTGTTTTGTGTACGTCCTTTGGGCGATACGCAACACATTCGTTCCTAGGTCATAGTCTTTAGTGCAATATAAATTACAAACATTCATTCAAAACACTTCTCTAATAAAAGACAAAAACAAACAGTTAAACTCCTCTTTTGCCCTTTAGGTCTCTATTTAATCAGTGCAAAATCTTTTCAGATAAAAGAGTGTTGTTAACTCTTAGTTCTACCGCAAACAGTAACGCCTAAGTCTCCAACGAGCGAGCTGCATACACCAAACTGCTAGAACTACCTGTTAACCTTACTCGGGTAAAAAATAGTTGAACAAACCTGTTTTCTTTTTTATCCCGAACTACGTAAGCTCTGATCTCTCATGCTTGTTGAGAGTACGTAGGCACAAGATGCGATGTCTTGGCGAGCAACCTTCCCCCATATTTTAGTCGTAGTTAGTTGAACTACGTTGACTCTTACTTTCCCATTGCACGAGGGAATACGTAGGCCCAGAGCGGCGATGCTCTGTCGAGTCACTTTTCTTTTCTTTTGACCCAGACTATTAGTTAGATAGATAAACAACCCTTTTGATAAACAAAACAAGCGTGGATCCCGTTGAGTACAACGGACGTGGGGGGTGCTAATACCTTCCCCTTGTGTAACGGACTCCCGAACCCAAGGTTTGGTTGCGATGACCGATCTTATCCCTTTTCGTCAGGTTTTTCTCTGATCATTTCCTTTCCCTCGCTTTGGGATAAATAACGATAGGTGGCGAATATTCTGTCTTTGTCGGCCTCCTTTTTCGCAGTAGCGACAGCTGGCGACTCTGCTGGGGATAATATAACTGCTGGGGAATTTTCCCATCCCCTCTGTTGGGACCGTTTCCCATCCCCTATGCGAGTCAATCCTAGCGCTTGTTTGTTTATCTTTTTGGGTTTTGTACATATGTGTTGTACTTTACTTTATCTTTATTTTCCCGTATTTACTTTTTCAGCATTATATCATTATTATTATGCTGTTGTGGGGGGGTTGATACTGAGAGATAAGCCAGACCCAGGCTTGAGTACGAACAGTAGTGGAGATTAGTGGTGAACCTGCTTGCTTAGCAAGCACAAGTTCCCATGAAATTCACGCTCAGACGAGATTCTCTTTGATGATTTCTTTTCTGATCCTTAGGATTGGAAATGATTTTGGATCTGAGGATTTTCGACTCTGGGAACTGATCATTTGTGATTCAGCTAAATGAGACCTCTTTGGGAGATTATGATGCCAAACCAGAAATGGTGAACGTATCATCATTTCTTGAAAGTCTGTGATGCTGATGAACGCATGGGATGTCGAACCTTATCAGTGGATAGGTCCATACCTGTGAGAGGGATTGGGTTATGCAGAAAACCTTGACTTTCAAACAACCTGGTTTTTCTTGATAGTATGAATCAGTATTGGTACCAGAGGGTTCCTATTATTAGAGTTGTGTTATGTTCTTGCCGAAGTAGAACTTTGGTCCTTCAGTCGACAGCACAACAATCTTGATCCCTTATTGCATCTTTGCATTTGCATTTGCATCATCATGACATGTTTGCATTTTGACATACATGTTCTGGTATTTCCAAGGATCTTAACTTCGAGACTCGCTGTTGAGCATTAAATCTTTTCCTTGTGGTTCGTCTGTGTAAAACATGAATCGGAACAGACAGGTTCCTTGGAAATACTCGAACATGACATTCGCATTTCATTTGCATAACAGGTGTTCGAGGCTGGGTTGCGCTATCCTGATCCGGTTTTCTCTCTAGAATTTCAGACATCAAGAAGTTGGTTATGGAACAAGTTCAAGAAGAGCTGAGGCAAGTCTAGGGCCAGATGAGGCAGGTCATGGGGGACATGCAAGTGTTGCACCTGGATCAGAAGATGCTCAGAGAGGAAAACCAGCAGTTGAAGACTCAGGTAGGCTTGATCATGGAAGTGATAAGGAAGGTGCTCATAAAAGAAGGTGATCAGGTGCCTGAAGCTGCAGCAAAGATGCTCGCTCCGCTTTTGTCTGTGGAACCTACATCAAGGCATGAAAGGCCTTAGAGATCTTCTGCATAACTTAGAGCTCAAGACTTCTCCCGTCAACAGCTACGTTCTGTCTCCCAGGAGGGTCTTAAGGTTAAAACGTATGCTCAGAGACCGAGGCCGTATGTCAGAATCTTTGATTAGATACCCATGACATATGCCTAATTATTGCAACTATTGCTTCAGCTTTGTTTGGTTGAGCTTCAGACCCTGTCTCCGCTTACTGGGGACCTACCACCAGGCTATAATGTAAACGCCCATTGTGATTTCCACTCTGGGGCACCGGGGAATAACATTGAGGAATGTAAAGCTTTTAAGCACCAGGTCCAGTATTTAATTGACTCGAAGACGATCGAATTCATGCCAGGTGGCGTAAGCATACCAGGGGGTGTTGTTCCACAAGAGGCAGAGACTCTTGTTCGTTCCCCTAAAGCTGCATCGGGTCAGGACTACACATTGCAATCTTTGATTTCGGAATCCCCCGGTCCACAGCTATTGCCTGTTCCTTGGCCCAACCTAAGAATGAAAGCACCCGAACATAAGAAATGCCTTAATCAGCACAACAGTGATCTAGCACCCGACAGATTACAATTGCAAAGCCTGTCACAGAAGAATACTGAGATCTTCAGGGAGTACGCCCAGGGGTGGTGAGACTTAGCGGCGAGAGTAAAACCTCCCATGGAGGAGAGAGAAATGACTGACGGGTTCATAGCTACGCTAACCGGATTGTATTATGAGAAGCTGGTAGGTTCTGTGTCCGCATATTTCTCAGATCTAGTAGCAGCAGGTGAAAGAGTCGAAAGAGGCATCAAAATGGGAAAGATTCAAAGTACTTTTGATTCTTCTAAAGTTTCAAAGAAGCCCCACATCGGGAAAGAGAAAGAAACCAATGTTGTATTTGCTACAATAGTTGTTCAACAGTCAGCCCGATACCATCGACCTCATGCTCCTTGGCAGCAAGACAATCCGCGCCAGAATCCGGATGCGCCTCGCAACAACCTGGAAAGAAGGAAGGCTCCTCTTAATCGGGTGTCTATGTCATACAGTCAGTTGTTGCCACCTTTGATTCAGAACTCATTGGTGGAGCCCAAGACTCTCAAGCCGTTTCCAGAGCCGTACCTTCCCAGGTATGATCCCTGTAACAACCTAATTTTCAATAACTGATTAATGGTACTAGTTAATTGGTTGGTATGATTTAAGTGAATTATTGGATTTAACTGATTTATTCTATTTGATAGAATAATATGGACTTACTATATATTCTCTAATTAAGGATGAGACGGGATATTTTATGAAGAAATAAATTGGAGAGAAACATAAGGGAAGGATATATGAAGGGGTGCGGAACAAAAATGTAAAATAGAAAACATGAAAAGAAAGTGGAGGAAGAAGAGAAAGTAGAAGGAAAAAGAAAGGAAAGCTTGGAAAGCTCAAGAACGACTTATGGCTTCCGATTAATCGAGGTAAGGGTGTGAAATATTGTTATCTTACCAATGTATGTGATTATGCATGGATCGTTTGGATTTGTTTGGTTGTTCTTCCTCATCTTCCATTCTAGGGCATAAGGAGTTTAATCGGTAGAAACCGAGTTTTAACGGTTAGAAATGAGAATGAGTGGTAGGATTTAGTCGAGGAATGGTGGGCTAAGGCTACCGAGACGAGTTGGGATTGAATCGGGTGGATTTTGATGATTTCATAGTTTTGGACAGTGGGGGAATTCTGAGTTCGCAAACC
>CAWUDS030002985.1:0-27500 GCA_963859935.3 Lathyrus sativus
GAATGGGCCAGAAAGAAGGCAGTTCCTTTTGTCTCTAATGAACTTGAGTTGGGTAACACCTTCACTCAAAGACTCATAAAAACTCGCCAGAATCATCTCACTTAAGCATAAGTCATGACCAAAATGGAGTTAGTTGGCCATCGTCAAATATATTTTGGCCACCTGAAATGACTTCGAACAGAAGACACAACAGGATAACCATAAAGCAAGGAAATTTATATGTTCTACTTCAGAAACTTCATCCGTTGTTTCGTCATGGTAGTGTGCAATATTAGTAGAGTAGGCAACTCTAGATGTCAACAAATCTATGGTGTCATCAGCTTGGTAGTCTGGGTCATAAGTATTTCCAGTTGGTTTAAGCCCCGTTATGGCGGCTATGTCGAAGAGGGTTGGTGACATTATTCTGCAAGGAAGATGGAAGGTATGGTAGGTACAGTCCCAGAAGTACAGGGAAGAGACTAGCATGGTCGAATAGTATTTAGGTTCTACTTTCGACAGCTGGATTAAGTTGAAAATACCCATATCTTTCCAGATCTGGAATTTGGTTTTCTCTAACTTCTCTAGCCATCCTAAGTAGTCAGAGGGATCTTTGAATGAAGGACTGGATCAAAATACCCTAAAGCCATTATTCATGTATCTTAAGTCAATGGTTTCATCTGTCAAAAGGTTGTCTTGGTTGGATGGTTTTGGGTCTTCATTTCTAGCCCTAGGTTTCTTAGCATGAGCTATGGGTTTGTACTTGTGGCAAGTAGGGAAGAATTCCTTAAGTTTAATAGGGTCAGTATTGGGATCAGATAGAGGTCCTAATAAAACATAATACTTACTAGTAACAGAAACATGGATCAGTACCTGAGACTTGTAGATCATGCGTTGTTCTTCAAAAAATGGTTCTGGAACATATTGTTGATTTCCCACCATGATTGTGCCTGGGATCATGTTGAAAGAAGGGAGGTTTGAAATCTTCTTGGGATCCTTCACGTGCTTGGAATATTCTTTGGTAGCTTTGGTTGATGATTCCATTGTTTGTTGAAAGCTTGAGATTTGAGAAAAAAATGGATTTTTTAAGCCGAGGGGATGAAGAAGTTAGAGAGTATTTGAAAAATGCAGAGAGGTAAAAAGCGAAAAAAAAGAGGGCTGAACTATTTATAGAGGTTGAATTGGAAGCGGTTGATAGACCTAAAATGTACTATATATTTGACTCGAAATGCAGGTGTTCCTTTGGATTTTATTACTGTTTTCTTGTGTTATGCTTCCATTTTGTTTCATTTTCAGGATTTTGTATTTCCAGAGCTTCTCGAGAAGAAAGGAAGAAAAACGAGCATAAAGACCAGCTTTTTAGGAATTATACACATGGCTCCCACCATGGCGGGCGCCATAGGAGATGCCATAACTTGGATAACAGACCAACTTCTGACAACTGCCACGTCTCCCATTTCTTTCTTCTCAAGTACACATGGCGGGCGCCATGAGGATATGGCGGGTGCCACCCTTGCATTTCGTTTTCCCTCCCAAAAGAAGTTGGGGGGGCATTCTAGTCCTTCCTTGTATATTCCTAGAACTATAAATAGAAGAGTCCTTCCTCTATTTGGAGCACTTTGGTAGAAGTTATTCCTGCCGCCATTTTATTTCCAGTCTTTTACTTCAAGTTGTACCAGATTTAAAACCTCCCGATTGGAGCAGGTTTCTATTTATTTTCCACATTTATTTCTTGCACTTTATTTATCGCACTTTATTTGTCGCACTTTATTTATCGCACTTTATTTATCGCACTTTATTTGTCGCACTTTATTTATCGCACTTTATTTAATCGCACTTTATTTACCATGTCTATTTACGTTTCCATGTCCGGCTAAATCTTAGAGGTTAGGATGTGAGGATCATAGTTAAAGTGGTATTCCATACGGCTGTCGATAGAATCACTTAGGGGTTATTCTGACTTTTAACACATATTTTCTGCACATAAAATCTGTTGGGTAAGATCGAAAGTCGTCCAACCTTTAGTTAAACTTGGTTAGTCTTAGCTGTTCAAAGGAAACAAAAGCACTTGGTCCAGTTAAGTAGGAATCTTTAATACTTTAGAAAAACGATTTTAAAGCTATTTTCGGACGCGTTTATGGGTTTAAAGTCCGGTTCGTATGAACCTCTTTTTGTTAGAAATTCCAGGTCAAAATACTTTTCATCTAAGTTAAGAAACTATATTTCTTAAAAATAGGCTTATTACTTTAATGTAATGTGCGCCTTTTTATAAGTGACATAAGAGGGATCAATTAGGGGATAAAATCGATTCTGAATACGTGAAAGCGACAGTTCCCGTTAAATTAGTTCTTTTCACGAGTAGAAAACACTACCCCATAAGACGCTCTATTCATACGCACTTGGAATACTGCCCAACTATGTGAATTACATCCAAGCCTGTTATTTTTATATTAAATTTATTCTCGTACTTTACCTTTACTTTGCACGAACCAATTCCCAATTGATTTGCCTAAGGTAAACACCGTAACAATAGTAATCGATAGATTGACATTTGGTCTATATGGGACCGATAATCTTTTGTATTACTCTAACGCTATTCGTACAGTTGCAAAATCCAGCATCAAGTTTTTGGCTCCGTTGCCGCGGACCAACTACGTCAAAATTCTGTACCCTGTTGTTACACCGTCTAGACTAAGGTTTTACCTACTGGTCAATACGAAGAACTCGCAGCACCTGTAGTCTTATAGATCCTTTAGAGGAACCTGAACGTTACACTCGCGCACATCTCTTACTTTGTAGAATTAAGGAAACTATGGTCGAAGACCGTAACCAAAGACCCCTTAAGGATTTCGCCCAACCATCAAATGACGAACCTAGCTCTAGTATTGTGAACCCCAATATTCCTGCTCATAATTTCGAACTAAAACCCTCCCTATTACAATTAGTACAACAAAACCAATTCGCGGGTCTCCCTACTGAGAACCTGAATCAACATTTAAAAACCTTTATCCAATTAGCTAACACTTTTAAAACCAATGGTACTACTCCTGAGGCGATTCGTCTAAGACTATTTCCCTTTTCCCTCAGAGACAAAGCCCTTACGTGGTTAGATTCCCTTCTAGCCAATTCTATAACAACTTGGGAAGACCTTAGCAGAGTTTTCCTCGCTAGATATTTTCCCCCAAGCAAAACAGCTGTTCTTAGAAACCAAATAACCAGATTCACTCAAAACCAAGGTGAATCACTCTTCGAGGATTGGGAAAGATATAAAGACCTGTAGATAATATGTCCACACCATGGCCTAGAATCATGGCTAATCATTCACACCTTCTATATGAACTTCACTATAACACTAAGATGACCATCGAAGTTTCCGCAAGTGGCGCTCTGATGAATAAACCTTACCTGGAAGCTTGCGCTCTCATCGAGGATATGGCTCAAAACCATTGTCAATGGAAGATAGAGCGAGCAACGGTGGAGAAGAAAGAAGTCCAAGAAGGAATACATGAGATAAGTTCTATAGACATGATGCAAGCCAAAATGGAAGCTCTGACCCTTAAGGTCAAACATATGTACGCAAACCTAGTTACTGCAGCTGCAGTCCCAACGGAATGTGAATTATGTGGAGCCAAAGGACACCAATCAGCAGAGTGCAATATGTTGAATGAAACTCATTCAGGAGAGGTCAACTACACCTAAGGGAACCCATTTTCAAACACTTACAACCCTGGATGGAAGAATCATCCAAATTTCTCCTACAAAAACAACAACCCTATCCAAAACTCTGCACCTCCGAGACCATCCAATTTTCAAGCTCAAAGATAAAACCCGCCTATGCAAGTTGTGCAACCTAAGTCGAACCTTGAGAAAATCATGGAAAATTTCATTACGGCTCAAACCCAGCAAAACAAAGAATTCCTAAACCAGAACATCCATGTAAATGAACTAATTACCCAGTAAGGAACTAAGGTAGACCAAATAGTCACCCACAACAAGATGCTTGAAACCCAAATCTCTCAGATAGCTTTAAAACAAGCCCCGAAACTACACCCGGAGGGTAATTCCCTAGACAACCTCAACAAAACCCCCGAGGGCAAGCCAACACGATTACTTTATAAATTGGGACTGCTTACGATAAACCAGTTAACCCGACATTGAGCGAACCCAAGATTTCTAAGGAAAGCATGGTACCCACAGACGAAGTAGAGGAACCAGTAGGATCTGAAAAACAGAAAAACCAAGAGAAAGAAAAATTTATAGAAAAAACTAACAAACCACCTCCTCCATACAAACCTCCTATACCCTATCCACAAAGACTAAAATAAACCAAGATCAATAACCAATATCAAAAGTTCATTAAAGTCATAGAGAAACTTCATGTGGAGATACCTTTCACATAAGCCATCACCCAGATACCATCATATGCAAAATTCCTCAAAGACATCCTTACCAATAAACGTATACTTGACGATCCAAAACCTTTGGAATGCAATTCCATTTCCAAAAATAAACTTGCCAAAAAGGAGAAAGATCCTGGAAATTTCTCCATACCTTGTATTCTGGGGAGTCATGTCATTAATAAAGCTTTTCTAGACTTAGGAGTTAGTGTAAGCCTAATGCCTCTGGAAGTTTTTGAAAGGTTAAAACTAGGAGAATTATAACCTACTAAGATGTCTCTTCAGTTAGCCGATAGATCTGTCAAGTATCCGGTTGGCATATTGGAATACGTCCTGGTCAGAATTGGTCAATTATTCATCCCTACTGATTTTGTTGTCATGGACATTAAAGAAGATGATGACATCACAATCCTCCTAGGTAGGCCATTCTTATCAACCGCAGGAGCCATAATAGATGTCAAGAGAGGGAAGTTGACTTTTGAGGTAGGTGATGAAAAGATAGAATTCGTTCTATCGAAGTTTCTTATGGCACCAGTATTAGGAGACCCATGTGATGCCATAGACATCATTGATGAATGCATTAGGGAACTAGAACTAGAACAAGAAGAAACCATCACACTGCCTTCAACTTTCATAAAGGAAGATGATGGATTTATGGAACCCTACATTGATGATAATCTACACGAATGTTTATCCCTTACCCCCGATCCAATACCATGCCCTAAGAAGCCAGCTTTAGAACTTAAGGGACTACCCAAAAATCTAAGATACGAGTTCTTGGATGAAGAAATGAATCGTCCAGTTATAGTCAGTGCTACCTTGGACTAGGGAGAAACATATCAGCTCTTATATGTATTAGGTAAATACCCCTCAGCCTTAGGATATAACATCTCTGATCTAAAAGGTATAAGTCCATCCGTGTGCATGCACCAGATTTTACTCGAGGAAGACTCAAAACCCTCTAGAGAACATCAGAGAAGAATAAACCTTATAATGAGTGATGTTGTAAAAAAGGAAGTTCTTAAGTTACTGGAAGAATGCATAATTTATCAAATCTCATATAGTTAGTGGGTAAGCCCTATGCATGTAGTACCTAAAAAGGGAGGCATCACAGTCGTGCAGAACGAGAAAGGAGAACATGTAGCAAAACGAATAGAAGGAGGATGGCGTATGTGCATAGATTATAGGAAATTAAACAAAGCTACTAGAAAAGACTATTTCCCCTACCATTTATAGATCAAATGCTGGAACGCTTAGCCAAACGCTCTTATTTTTGCTATCTTGATGGGTATTTAGGATTTTCCCAAATCCCTATCCATCCAGAAGATCAAGAAAAAACTACCTTTACATGTCCTTATGGAACCTTTGCCTATCGACGAATGCCTTTCGGCCTCTGTAATGCACCAGCAACCTTCCAGCGTTGCATGATGGCAATCTTCGCTGATTACCTAGATGGAATTATGTAAATGTTCATGAATGATTTCTCGGTATGCGGATTTGACTTCAAAAACTGTCTCGCTAACCTTGAGAAAATCCTGAAAAGATGTGTTGATGTTAACCTGGTGTTGAACTGGGAGAAATGTCACTTTATGGTCACCGAAGGTATAGTTTTAGGACATGTAGTCTCTGAAAGAGGTATTGAAGTAGATAGAGCCGTGATAGAGGTGATAGAAAACCTAAAACCCCCTAACACCGTTAGTGAAGTCCGAAGTTTTCTTGGACATGCTGGTTTCTACCGACATTTTATCAAAGACTTCTCTAAAATAACCAAACCTTTAACCAACCTCCTGATGAAAGATATCGAGTTTAACTTTGACGAAAAATGCCTCGAAGCATTCAATGTTTTAAAACATACGTTGATCTCGGCACCCATTATCCAACCTCCAGATTGGGCCGAACCTTTCGAAATTATGTGCGACGCTAGCGATTATGATGTAGGAGCTATTCTAGGGCAAAGAAAGGATAAGAAACTACATGTTATTTACTATGCTAGTAGAACCCTAGATGTTGCTTAGCTCAACTACGCAACCGCTGAAAAAGAACTCCTCGCCATAGGTTTTGCTATGGAAAAATTTCAATCCTATCTGGTAGGAGCTAAAATCATAGTTTATACAGATCACGCAGCCATTTGTTACTTATTAAACAAGAAGGATGCCAAACCTAGGTTACTTCGATGGATCCTTTTATTGCAAGAGTTTGATCTAGATATTCGAGACAAGAAAGGCATGGAAAATGTAGTTGCCGATCACCTTTCTAGACTTGAGTACCTGAAACCAGATCCACTCCCTATAAACGATGAGTTTACCTATGACAAGTTAATAGCTAGGATATAAGCCCTAGGAAAAAAAAACCTAGATCCTTATAAGACCCTTGAGAAATCTTTGGCAGTAAGCAGCGTACTTTGGCACGCAGATTTTGTAAATTACCTAGCTGCCGACATCATACCCCTTGACTTTAACTATCAGCATAGAAAGAAGTTCTTTAACAATGTAAGACAATTCTATTGGGACGAGCCACTCCTTTTCAAAAGAGACACTGACGGTATTTTTCGTTGTTGCGTCCCAGAAGAAGAGGTAAGAAAGATTATAGAACACGGCCACTCTGCACCCTACGGAGGACACGCTAGCACCTCCAAAACACACGCCAAGATTCTTCGAGCCGGCCTATTTTGGCCTACAATGTGGCGTGACATACACGCTTATATAGTTAAATGTGACCGGTGCCAGCACACTGGGAACATCTCCTAGCGTGACGAAATGCCCTTAAGAAATATTCAGGAAGTAGAACTCTTTGATGTTTGGGGCATCGATTTTATGGGACAATTTCCGTCTTCATTAGGAAACAAATATATCTTAGTAGCAGTTGACTACATGTCCAAGTGAATTGAAGCTATAGCCTCACCCACCAACGACACACGTGTAGTGATAAAGCTGTTTAAGAATTACATATTCCCTAGATTCGGAGTACCCCGTCTTGTTATCAACAATGGTGGATCGCATTTCAAATCAAGAATTTTTGACAAGATTTTAAACAAATATGGAGTTAAGCATAGGATAGAGACACCTTACCATCCACAGACTAGTGGCCAGGTATAGGTATCTAATAGAGAGATTAAATAGATCTTAGAGAAAATGGTTTCTATATCAAGAAAAGATTGGCCTCAGAAGCTACAAGATGCACTATGGGCCTACAGAACCACCTTCAAAACCCCTATTGGAACAACTCCTTACCAATTGGTCTATGGAAAGTCTTGTCATATACCCTTTGAGTTAGAGCACAAGGCCAATTGGGCCATTAAAACCCTAAACTTTGACTATTTGATTGCGGGAGAAAAATGCATCCTCAACATTTGAAATTCTGGTATGCATATCTCATATGTCCCAAGAACATTGACCTCTGCTGAAACAAGGACGAGGACAGATCATGACCAATTCAAATTTCTTTAAATTGTACCAAAGTCATGACCAATGTCATGACGCCTGTTGTAACATCTGCAGACTGACATAACTATTTATCTAACCATTTAAATTGTGCAGAATTGTAAATGCAGAAAGATAAATAACACCAGTAATTGTTTACCCAGTTCGATGCAACCTCACCTACATCTGGGGGCTACCAAGCCAGGGAGGAAATTCACTATTAGTAGAATTAATTCAGAGTCAAACAACCCAGTTTGCACTCCTCACTTAAAACCTACCCAATGACACTTCTGCCTAGAGACACTCTAGACCTAAGTATACCCACTCACTCCCCCTCAATCACCTCAGTGATATCAACACACAATTACAGAATAGTTATGGAGATACACTCCAAAAACACATCTAAATCTTGCTTCACAACTTTGATCAAGTGACACACGCTCTTGCTTAACAACTTTGAGTGACACAACAACTTCGAACCTACCTAACCAATGCAACATACAGTTGCTTGGTGTACAAGTATTCCTAAGACACACGTGAAGAACCAAACTTCTTCACTCACATAACACGGGTGAAGAGCACAACTCTTCACTCATAAATATGTCTACCACAATGTATCAAAAGATACAAAAGGTGACTTACACACATAAGGGACTCTTAAACCCTAGACCTTTATTTTACACTCAAGTTGTTTTTGAGGTAAGTGCTTCATTTCCTCCGCTTCTGCTCCTCCTTAAATAGCAATGCAGACTGGGCTTGGGCTAGTCACAACTAACAAACCTTAGGTTTAACCAAGTTAAACCACATTCTATAATTTAAGGTGCTGTCAAATTAGGTCACAGCTGCTTCATGTTATGTCCAACCCTAACTAGAATCTCGCCTGAGATAACTAAGGAGCTATAACAGGTTTCCTGAATTCTAGCCTGAGATATCTCAGGTAAAGTACCAGAAAAACAAACCCTGCACGCCTGATGTCATATGATCAATGTCATAACATTCAATCATGACATTCAGCTTCACTTACTCTTAGCTGACCAGACTCCCCCCTGCTGACCACTCCTGCAGAATCTTCTTCACAACAGTAGAAACAAACATATTATAGTTTCCTAAAAAGTCTCAAAGATCCTTTTTATGAACACCAATTAAATCTGCACTTTGTTCCTAATGAATCTGTTTGGCTTGTACATATTGATGAGGAATATCCAACAGGACCAAAACACTTTTGTCAAGAGATATAACATAGCATCCCCCGCTGTACCAGACATTGATGTCATGACATTCAGTATGACATCCATGACAGCAGTTCTGTCATCAGCTCCTGCTGCACCAGACAGCGATGTCATGACATTGGTAATGACATCCATGACAACAGTTCTATCATCAGCTCCTACTACACCAGACAGCGATGTCAACACATGACAGCAGTACTGTCATCAGCTCCTGCTGGTTCCTGCTGCACCAGACAGCGATGTCATGACATTGGTAATGACATCTGTTTAAACACATGACATCAGTACTGTCATAATAGTAGATGAAGATGTTGTGATATCTGGTTTAACATCAGTGGAGAATCATGTTTTACCAAAATTTAGCCAATCTTAGAACCATCGAACCATGGTACTAACAATCTCCCCCTTTGGCAAATTTTGGCTAAAACACCCAAGCACACTTGTCAGGGCAGCAACGGCAGCAACATCAGTAACTTGTTTAAATACTCCTCCTTAATAGTTGCTCTCTCCATAGCAGTAGCGGCAGATAACTACACTTTACTCCCCCTTGGTTTAGTCAAAAATTGACAAAAATTGGAGTAAATGTACCATAATCACCATGCTTCAAAGCAGGACTCAGCTGACAAACTGCACATGATCTCCAAAAATCTCGTCATCTCACAATCTCCTATGAGATACACAATCTGCTTGAAAACTGCACCATCAAATGCTGTAAGCTCAATCCTGATGTGTGCATCCTCCACATCATATTTCAGCATGGAGTTACCCCATGACCATTGTCATTGGATCTTGGGTTCTTGCCTTTCCTGAAGCTGCACCTTCAGAAATGACACTTTTGACATCACCAATTAAAGGATAATCAATTAACTACTTGCCACAAGTAACAATTGATCTTAAATCCCTAATTTGAGACACACAAATATTCTGCAGAGAAAAATAAATTCTCCCAGAGAGTAACGCATAAGCATATTGCCAAGGCACAACAATACACCAGCAAGCACAATGTCAAGACATCTTGTCTGACATTACAACCTCAATAGTGGTTCAAGAACATAAGCTTGCCTGAGAATCAGCACACTACACAGCTCCATAGCAGCACAATGTCAACACAAGTAATGCAGCCACACATCAAATAGGTACACAACTCCCCCTGTCATGTATAACAGCACTCCCCCTAAAAAAGAGAACCCAAACACATGGAAACACATGCAACTCTGCACCCTTTGTTTCACAAGCCACACCATAACCAAACCTTATAGGAGAGGTAGTCACATGATGGACATAACTGTCTACAAGATCTCCCAGATTCAGCTAGAAAAAGTCTTCAAGATGTCAGGGTGAATGCTATGTTTACTTGACTTCCATATGCATAAGATCAGAGCTGATGATGTCCTAATCTTCATCTTTACCGATCATACAAGGCAAAACACTTGGACAGAGGCCCAAATACCTGAGTTGATCCATTGATACCCAATGACAGACAAGAGGCACTGTCAGGTTCACCATGAGTTGGAGCAGTAACCTAATGTCACAACATCTGGTATGACATTCCATCCTCCTAGAGACATACAGTCACAACCTGCTTGAGGCCACAAACAATCTTGAGATACAACTGTACTATTGCAGCAACAGATCCTAGATACAAGTATAACTCACCATATCAAGGCTAACCAGTGCTCTTTTTCCAAAAGCACGTGAATGGAAAACATAAGACTCATCTTCATGTCTTTAAGAGCGCACTCCTTGTTCAACACACCTGCTGAACTCATTCACTCACTACTTGAACTATAAGCAACTAGTACACCCATCAGACAGAAGCTCTCCCCCTATCTTCTATAACAGATGCTCCAAGGTCACCATATTATATCTCACGACCACCCTTATGCTCATACAGGGAGGAGGTGCCAAACTTCTCCACTTCTTACTAGAGTTACCACTCTAGTCTTGTACAATACTTTCACATCATACTCCAAGATAGTCCTTTTACCTCATCATTCTTCCGTATGACAAGATAGAGTACTTCTTAGCCAAGATGTGAATCACAACAGATCTTCAAGTCCTTCTCCAAGGAAAAGCAAACCAGATGATATAGACACACCATCCAAAGGTTCTTTATATGCCAACAGCTAAGCTTACTCCTGCCTAGTAATCCAACTGAAGATCTTCAAAGAGCACAACTCCACCAGCTTGATCAAATACAACTCTAAAAGAGGGTAATCTTTCATAAACAACTTAGGGCTCCTACCACAAGCTCCAATATATGAACAGAACCAGAACCTCCTTTGGTCTTCAAACAACTACCCTTCTGCACAAGAGTAATGTTCTTCAAGCACCCTTCTAAAATAACCAACTGCCACTGTTTGGTTACCTCAGCTTCTTTCAGAGCTCTAGAAAATTTGCTAATCCACCAGGCCACTTTGATCTTCAAGTCACAAATTCTACTTGCTCCAAAGCAAGGCATCTACTCCTTCACACAGCTCCCGCAAACTGCATGAGATGAAGCATTAATACCATTCATACCTAAGAAGATTAACTTATCTTTCAATGATGTGCCACAACATCAATTAATTCCCTGAAGTTTGCTTGATGTCACATCATCTGATAAGACATCCTGCTGGAGAATTCAGTCCTTCATTCTACTACTTAGAATAACCTTCTCCATATAATAGATAAGGAGTTCCATGTTCTTCTAGACTTGAGTAGACAACCTTCATTCTGCTCTATAGTACCTTTGAAATGCACTTGCTCCAGAACACTCCTCTTTAGAGAACCCAACCATGCCAAGGCTTAATTCTTCAGAGAGGAAGGATCAGAAAAATTTGTACAAAACGAATCCCGCTTTCCTTAAGTAGAGACTTCTTCAGAAAATCAGAGATAACTGCCACTTATCCTTGACCTCCAGGATGAGCAAGATCACATGCTCCTATGTACTTAGATCAGAAATAAACTGACCCAAGCAATGTTATCACCAGCAGCATCTTTTAGACCAGTTTCTTTCCAGGAAACTTCCTAGATAAAGCTCAGATGTTTCTAGTAGACACTAGAATGCACTTGTTGCACTTCAACAGATCTAAGAGACATGTCTTCATCTTCCATTAGTACTACATTCTAGCCTTAGTTTCTTGCCAAGAATCTTACTAGAATAAACACAGATCCAGCTATACCTCCTTGAATCAACAGAATTCTACTCAATCTCTGCTGATGGAATGTCTTAACATCTAGTTGAACATCAGATCCTTGAAGTAGACAAAGCAGATATGGGGCATATTTCTTGAGCAACAACTGATGAGACAACTTGATCATCAACTAAGGATAATCCATTAAATATTTGAGAATATCTCAAATAGCAATGGATCTTAAATCCTTGTAATAGATCCTTCTCTGAACTTCATGGATAATCAAGGCTGAAACATCAAGGCTGACACCCTTGACTCAACCTGCCTATGACTTCCTCTGTTGAAAGAGCCTTTGCAATTCATGAGTGGTGAAAATAAATCACCTCCCACTATCTTCTATAACACAGCCTTCAGCAACCTGCCATAGCCATATATCACATTGTATATAGTGTGCACATACTTTCTCAGGGCTATCAGACAAATATGCAGCAGAACCACCAAAAGAACATCTTCAACATGCCCTAAACAAGATGTTAGAACATACAACAGGTCATCATGCAGAAGTAGCCACACCTCCTTTGGCAACACATTTACCAGGTCATAGAAGCTCCTATATCAGAGGGCACAACAAATACATAGAATTCTTCACAAACTCCTTATTTGGCATAATCAACACAATAGCTGCATCTTCTCCTTGTTTAAACCACCAAAAAGTATCTCCCAAGATCTCATCCAGAACAGACAGGATGCCTGCTCTGATACCAATTGAAATTCTGGTATGCAGATCTCATATGTCCCAATAACATTGATCTCTGCTGAAACAAGGACGAGGATAGATCATGACCAATTTAAATTTCTTTAAATTGTACCAAAGTCATGACCAATGCCATGACGTCTGTTGTAACATCTGCAGACTGACATAACTATTTATCTAACCATTTAAATTATGCAGAATTATAAATGCAGAAAGATAAATAACACCAGTAATTGTTTACCCAGTTCGGTGCAACTTTACCTACATCTGAGGGCTACCAAGCCAGGGAGAAAATTCACTATTAGTAGAATTAATTCAGAGTCAAACAACCCAGTTTGCACTCCTCACTTAAAACCTACCCAATGACACTTCTGCCTAGAGACACTCTAGACCTGAGTATACCCACTCACTTCCCATCAATCACCTCAGTGATATCAACACACAATTACAGAACAGTTATGGAGATACACTCCAAAAACACATCTAGATCTTGCTTCACAGCTTTGATCAAGTGACGCACACTCTTACTTAACAGCTTTGAGTGACACAACAACTTAGAACCTACCTAACCAATGCAGCATACAGTTGCTTGGTGTACAAGTATTCCTAAGACACACGTGAAGAACCAAACTTCTTCATTCACACAGCACACGTGAAGAGCACAACTCTTCACTCACAAATATGTCTACCACAATGTATCAAAAGATACAAAGGGGGACTTACACACACAAGGGACTCTCAAACCCTAGACCTTTATTTTACACTCAAGTTGTTCTTGATGTGAGTGCTTCATTTCCTCTGCTTATGCTCCTCCTTAAATAGCAATGCAGACTGGGCTTGGGCTGGTCACAAGTAACAAACTTTAGGTTTAACCAAGTTAAACCACTTTCCATAATTCAAGGTGCTGTTAAATTAGGTCACAGCTGCTTCATGTTATGTCCATCCCTGACTAGAATCTCGCCTGAGATAACTAAGAAGCCATAAAAGGTTTCCTGAATTCTAGCCTGAGATATCTCATGTAAAATACCATAAAAACAAACCCTGCACGCATGATGTCATATGATCAATGTCATAACATTCAGTCATGACATTCAGCTTCACTTACTCTTAGCTGACCAGACTCCCCCTGCTGACCACTCGTGCAGAAACTTCTTCACAATAGTAGAAATAAGCATATTATAGTTTCCTAAAAGTTCTCAAAGATCCTTTTTATGAACACCAATTAAATCTGCACTTTTTTCCTAATGAATCTCTTTGGCATGTACATACTGATGAGGAATATCCAACAGGACCAAAACACTTATGTCAAGAGATATAACATAGCATCCCCTGTTGTACTAGACATTGATGTCATGACATTCAGTATGACATCCATGACAGCAGTTCTGACATCAGCTCCTGCTAGCTCCTATTGCACCAGACAGCGATGTCAACACGTGACATCAGTAATGTCATCAGCTCCTCCTGGTTCCTGCTGCACCAGACAGCGATGTTAGGACATTGTTAATGACATCCTATTTAAACACATGACAGCAGTACTGTCATAACAATAAATGAAGATGTTGTGATATCTGGCTTAACATCAGTGCAGAATCATGTTTTACCAAAATTTAGCCAATCCTGGAACCATAGAACCATGGTACTAAAAACATTCATAGACTAGAAGAACTTCGTCAATCCGCCTATGAAAACGCCATAATATATAAAGAAAGAACCAAGGCCTGGCATGACAAAAGGATTATAAAGAAAGATTTTCATATAGGAGACCCTGTTCTCCTCTTTAATTCCATGTTGCGACTTTTTCCTGGCAAGCTTCGTTCCAGGTGGACAGGTCTTTTTACAGTTACTAAAGTCCTAAAATGAGGAGCAGTTGAGGTCCAGAACCAGTCATGTAGCCCCAATTGTAAACGAGCAGAGATTGAAATACTACGAAGGAGGTGACATTCCCAATGATTACTCCAGCCACACTTTGATTGATCCACCACTGCCTACTTCAACCACATAGGTTCTACTCGTCAAGCTGACGACGTTAAACAAGCGCTGCTTGGGAGGCAACCCACAGTTTTCTTTATTTTTCTTTACTTATCTTTTATTTTATTTTCTTTTAGTAATTATTATTTTGTTATGTGTCAACTACTCGTTTATAATGCTTGTGCTTTTCGGTCCTGTTCTCTAAAATTTTATTTGCAGGATCCAGCCTCTCGATGACATGCACGTCACCTTTAGAGAAGACTCTCAGAGGCAGCAGTACTTAGTTCTTCAGCAGCATCCCATGGCACCTACCCGGTACCCAGATCAGGCCTGCATGAACGCCTTGGGCATTGAGCTCAGCATAAGGTTTCTCTGTCATCAACTCCAGTGGGATGCATATGCTGATGAGTTACACCAAACCTACAAACACCTTACTCTGGAATTCCTTAGTTTTTTCCGCCATGAGCCATACGTTGGTCAGGATGGTATCACCACATTCAGACTGTTCAAGATGGAGTATGACTTTACCATAAAAGGATTTGGCGATTTTCTCGGTTTCCAGACCACACCAGATGTTATACCTGATTTGCCGATGGGATATTTTATGAGTCGAGACATCGACAAATTCTGGAGTGACATTACAGGTGGAGGAAACCTCGACCCATCCACTCAGCTATCTCCAGTCATCCACAACCTAACTCTAAGGTACTTTCAGATGGTCCTGACCCATACTTTTCTCCGAAAGGTTGACTTTGATATTCATGTTAGTGAGGAGGAGATATTCTTCCTGTTTTGTGTAAACCAGTAACGTTCGGTGGCTTGTGGGAACTTTCTGCTGAATAATCTCGAGCTCATAGCTAGATCATCTAAAGGGATTATCCATTTAGAAGGTACTGTTACTCAGATTGCCACAACTTTGGGTCTCACCAGCCAGTTGTTTCACCTGACTCCATATTGCGGGTATACCTTACTGGACATTGACTTTTGCTTAGATAGAGGGTTGATGAGGAGAGCATCCTTTCAACCTGACTATTTCAGACTCCTGATCGACTACCAGACCATCCACTACTCGTGATCCTGCTATGACCAGTGTCCATGACCCTTCTAACTAGAGTTACACCTTGGAAGGTTATGGACAGTTGATGAGCCGCACTCACCACCTTCAGCAAAGTACCATCCTTCACCACCCTCTCCGAGGACTACAATATTGTCCAACAATCATTCGCTATGGAGGGCTGACTTATACACTCAGGTGGCAGAGTTGCGTATGAAGATAGCCAGGCTCCAACAGACAGTTGCTGACCTCACTTTGCAGGTACATGTATCTGACATGACTCATGCGACGGAAGTCGACAACTTATATCAGAAGATCTCATACTTACACCGAGAGTTACACGCGCTCCGACATTCTGACCAGACCGGAGAGCACCCTACCCCGCGATGACACTGCTTTCGTTATTTTTATAGCTTAATTTATTTCCGTTTTCTTTACAAACATATATATATATATATATATATATATATATATATATATATATATATATATATATATATATATATATATATATATATATATATATATATATATATATATATATATATATATATATATATATATATATATATATATATATATATATATATATATATATATATATATATATATATATTTCATATGCTTACATTTCTTTTTTTTTTCTCTCCCCATGACATTGATTATGCACTTTACATATATATGTGTGATGCTTATTATTTCCATATTGACATTGTGTTATTTTATTTATTTATTTACTTACTTTTTTTCTGAAATTTTTATGTCAAAATAAGAAGAAAAAAACATATAGGAGGAATATAAGTGTGCTAGGACAAGTAAATTCTGCTGCCTACACACCCAAAAAACAAGGAGGAGCACAAAAGCCCAAGCATGAAAAGGAAAATCCGGCCCACAATCATTTTGTGAGGATGGCACCCGCCATATAGTCCATGGCGCCCGCCATGAGGTCTGGACTATATGCGGGGCAGAACCTCCATAACCCCATTTTCACACATTCAAACCTTAAAACCTCCATTTTTACCCATTCTAAAATTTCCTTCAAACCCCAAAAAGTTCCAAAATTTATCATCCATTCACCATCCCTTTAACCATTCCAAATCTCATTTTCATTTCTCTACATCAAAATCCATCAAAAATCCATTTTCACCGATTTCCCAAAAAAAATATCCATTTCTCCTATTTTCCACCTCGAAGGTACATCAATGGAGTACGACGGCTACATTCTTCGTCAAGGAAAGCCCGGAGAAAGGCAGAAGAAAATCCTCGACAGATTGTAGACCCGAGAAATTGCTTCGACACGGTACATAGATGAAAACTGTCTGTATGCTCTTGGCATTTACCATAGTGTTTTTCATATGTTAGACATTTTAGGACTGCACGACATTTTTGCTAGGCACGATCCTACCTTCGAAAGACTAACCAGGGAATTCTTGAGTTTTCTGATTTATATAGTCAGGCCTAACACTACTAGTACCGTCGGCACAATATAATTTAGAATGTTTAATGTTGAATACGCATTCAGTACCGACGAACTAGCAGAGAGGTTGGGATTGCCTTTTGGTGAGGATGTTGTTTGTGAAACATCCTTGGATTCTGATTGGTCGGTGGAGGAATTTTCCTTCTAGCACAGGTTGTCAAAATTTACGATTACATCTTTTAAATGAATTCTTGCCTCCCGGATCCATAACCCGGCCATCCGTGTGTTTCATTACATGTTGGCCTGTATTATTTTTGGTTGGGAGAATCCAAATAAGGTGAATGCAAAAGAACTTCTATTTTTGCAAGGGTGCCTCACAAACAGGAAATTTAATGTGGTTCCTTTTATGATTGCCCATATGACTGCCGCAATCAAGGGCACAGGACCCATTGCCTTCGGAGGACTAATTACGTCTATCGCAAAGGCTCTAAACCTCGATGTTGAGATAGCAACCTTAGCACCCCTTCCTCCTCGCACGATAAATTTAAAATTTGTAAAAGACATGAAATTGTGCAAGGTAAGGAAGAAATGGGGCTTTGAGCTCATGATCCATGGGAAGGCTATTTCATCTATTGTTTTGTCTTGCACTAGACGTACTGATGTGCATATCGTGAGGAACTGGACCTATGATTTAGATGCTCCACCTGTTACGGGTCCATTACCTCATAATATTCCTATTGGTGACGGTGATGCCACTAATGACGAGTATGATCGGAGAGAGCAGTCTCCCGATCATCCTATGTTGCCCCGCCATGTATCACCCGCACACACTGCACCGTCTTCTTCTCACCATTCTGCAGGTACCGCTCCCAGTTTCTATATTTCTAAGCAGATGTGGCGCGATCAGTTAGCCAGAGAGGAAAGATAGGATAACTTGCTCACTACCATACAACAGGAGTTAACTGACAACATGAGATTTATGCAAGAGTCTCAGCAGCAGATAAGCCAATCCATGCAAAGTATAATGCAATTACAGGCTGCTTTGACCACTCGATTCGACGAGTTCACTGCTTCTCAGAGTGATCATCGTTGCAGTAGATCTCGTCACCCCAAGTACTCACCGCACGCTGGCGACAGTACCAGTAGCATGCCTTAGAACCTTCAGGTACCTCGTCCCTATCTTATTTTGAAACATTGGGGACAATGTTCGGTTTAAGTGTGAGAGGAGACTTTATTTGTGTTTTTCTGTTATTTGTTTTTTTCCGTGCATTTTCTTTTCTTTTATCGCTTTCTAGTGTATTTCTAGTTTATTTCTCTTATTTCTTTTTTGTTTTTAGAATACACACGTGCTTGACGAGTCATTTGTAGTACACCCTTATTCCCTCATTTCTTAGCCTCCCCATAAATTTTTATTAACAAAAAGTGTACTATCCTAAAAATTTTTTAGGCTTTGAGGCAAGTTCGAGTTAGGATGCGGATGACTTGGAAAATCCTTTTTGAAACATCGGTATCATTTTAACACCTTAGGCTTCGCGAACGTAGAAATTGACCCTGATACCCCATGTACCATGGCCTTAATAATAATGTTCATAGTAAGTCCTTAGTAGTTTATCCTAGCAGTCAGCTCCGGCCTAATCATGCTCTAAGTGAAGGACCGATGAATATAAGTGAATGATCTGTGTGTTTCATATAATAATTGCAACTCGGGTATAGGTAACTCTCACAAGGTCATTTAACTCAAAAAGTTGTAAAATCTCGAAAAATATATATATAACAAAATAAAATAAAATATCTTCCCATTGTTAGTTGGCTCAGAGGTGTCTGGTGCTGAGCTCGGTAGGGCGGGTTACGATCCGATCCCCCACAACTACAATTGGGTCAATAAAAGGGGTTACATCAGTTTGTGTACCAGAGCCCCATGCTTGAGATCAGAATCACTAACCGGTCACTTCACTATGAATATGTATGGATAACAGGCTTAATGTGATTGCACCAGAGTGAAAAGGACCCAAAAAGAGATTTAAAAGTAGGCCTAGGTACGATGGTGTAGTATGGATTTATTTATATAAGAGAAAAGTCTATGTTCGTGTTTACGGAGAAGTGACATTTCGATACCCGTGGTTCACTGAGTTAATACCTATCGCTTCATCCCAGCTTGAACTTAAAAGTCCTTTTTGCTCAAATTATTTATGGATATCACTTTTTTCTGTCATAATGTTTTGCTTGAGGACAAGCAAAGGCTTAAGTGTGGGAGAATTTGATAGACCTAAAATTTACTATATATTTGACTCGAATTGCACGCGTTCCTTAGGATTTTATTACTGTTTTCTTGTGTTATGCTTCCGTTTTGTTTCATTTTCAGGATTTTGTATTTCCAGAGCTTCTCGAGAAGAAAGGAAGAAAAACGAGCATAAAGACCAGCTTTTTAGGAATTGTACACATGGCTCCCACCATGGCGGGCGCCATATGGGATGTCATAACTTGGATAAGAGACCAACTTCTGACAACTGCCACGTCTCCCCCTTCTTTCTTCTCAAGTACACATGGCGGGCGCCATGAGGGTATGGCGGGTGCCACCCTTGCATTTCATTTTCCCTCCCAAAAGAAGTTGGGGGGCGTTCTAGTCCTTCCTTGTACATTCCTAGCACTATAAATAGAAGAGTTTTTCCTCATCTCTAAGCATCCAAGCTTAGTTACAGAACTTAAGCCATAAATTTCCATCTGTTGTAAAGTGATAAACTTCTCACATCGAGTAGTTATCACATTGTCTAATCGAGTCTGTAATCGGGTTTGGAGCACTTTGCTAGAAGTTAATCCTGCCGCCATTTTATTTCTAGTCTTTTACTTCAAGTTGTACTAGATTTAAAACCTCCCGATTGGAGCAGGTTTCTATTTATTTTTCGAATTTATTTGTTGCACTTTATTTATCGCACTTTATTTGTCGCATTTTATTTATCGCACTTTATTTAATCGCACTTTATTTATCGCATTTATTTACCATGTCTATTTACGTTTCCATGTCCGGCTAAATCTTAGAGGTTAGGATGTGAGGATCATAGTTAAAGTGGTATTCCATACGGTTGTAGATAGAATCAATTAGGGGTTATTCTGACTTTTATAACATATTTTCTGCACTTAAAATCTGTTGGGTAAGATCGAAAGTCGTCCAACCTTTAGTTAAACTTGGTTAGTCTTAACTGTTCAAAGGAAACGAAAGCGCTTGGTCCAGTTAAGTAGGAATCTTTAATACTTTAGAAAAACGATTTTAAAACTATTTTAAATCTAACTTCCGGTTCGTATGAACCTCTTTTTGTTAGAAATTCCAGGTCAAAATACTTTTCAACTAAGTTAAGAAACTATATTTCTTAAAAATAGGTTTGTTACCTTAACGCAATGCGCGACTTTTATAAGTGACAATAAGAGGGATCAATTAGGGGATAAACCCGATTCTGAATATGCGAAAGCGACAGTTCCCGTTAAATTAGTTCTTTTCACGAGTAGAAAACACTACCCCATAAGACGCTCTATTTATACGCACTTGGAATATTGTCCAGCTATGTGAATTACATCCAAGCCTGTTGTTTTTATATTAAACTTATTCTCGTACTTTAGCTTTACTTTGCACGAACCAATTCTCAATTGATTTGCCTTAGATAAACACCGTAACAATAGTAATGATAGATTGACATTTGGTCTCTGTGGGATCGATAATCTTTTGTATTACTCTGACGCTATTCGTACACTTGTGAAATCCAGCATCAGCGGTTCTCAAATCAGCATTTATGGTTAAGAAGTGAGTGGGACGCTGTCGCACCTCGAAAAATCATTGAGACATTTCGGAGAAACGACCCTCGCGCGAAAGGCGAGGAAATGCGGTTCGACAGAGTCGCCACCGAATTTTATTTTTCCCGAATAAACGGGAGAGGAAAATATCGAGAAAACCTCTTAAAACGAAAAGGATAGGAACAGGGCCATCACAACCATGTTTCGGGTTCGAGAGTCGGTTACGCGAAGGGAAGGTATTAGCACCCCTCACGTTTGTTGTACTCAACGGGAACCTCTTAGGGTATTTTGTGATGAGCGTTGTTTAGGTTTGCTTGTTTTCTTCTTGTTGATAAAGGTAGAATTGGTAGGATAATAGTAAAGAAGCTAAGGGAAAAGTGGGTGGTTAGAGGATAGGGTGCTCGGCAAGGATTGGGGCCCTTGTGCCTACGTATGCTCATTCGGACGAGAATGAGAAATTAGAGCTTCGTAGTTCGACTACGGGAAATGATGGGAAAGTGTGGACGAAATAATAGAGAAAGATAGAAGTGTGCTCGCCAAGATCATCGCAATCTTGTGCCTACGTATCTTACATTCAAGTGTGAATGAAGAATCAGAGCGTCCGTAGTTCGTGGTAATAACCACGAAAAGAAACGGGGAAATAGGAGGATGGATAGAAGGTTGAGAAAGACGAAAGAGTGACTGACAAGCAACCCAAGAGCGTGCCTCAAGAGCTTGTCACTCGAGAATTCAAGGAACGCGAGATTCCAAGAACTCCATTCTTTCGGAAATTGGGTTGAATAGGTTGAAGATAAGGGGTTGGATGTTTTGAAATAGAAAGAATGAACTAATAACAGTTCAAGGGCGTGCCTCAAGAGTAACTCATTCGAATATTCAAAGAATGCTAGATTCTAAGAATATCCTTCTTTCGTAAGTTTAAAAAAGTGTTTTGTAAAGATTGAATCGAAAATGAAATGCGAGGCAAAACGAGGTTGGTTTGAAAATGGCTCGACGACGTGTCGAGGATTTGATGAAAATAGAACCGACTTGACGACGTGTCAAGGGTTAAGATTGTGAGAAAACGATATTATCCCCTAAGGGTGCCCCTAATATCGAAACCACGAGGAATTGTGAAGTGTGTGCTAAATGTCGATAGTTGCGAATGCGTACAAGCACTTGACTTAGGAGAATGTTTGAAAATGATTTGGTTTGAAAAGGGTCGAAAGATTGAATAAATAATAAATCAAGGGCGTGCCTCGAGAATTATTTACTCGGAGATTCAAGGAATGCTAGATTCCAAGAAGCTCCTTCTTTAGAAGTTTGAATCGAGGAGATGTTTTAAAAATATTTTGGATCGAATCGAGGATATGAAAAGAGTTTGCGGTATGAGAATCGAGAATACGAGATAGGATTTGAAAAGTATAGGAGGAATGAAGATTATTTGGTAAATGAGACGTCGGCCTCACAACTAATTAATCGGGGTATCATTTGGATGCTAGATCCTAACAACACCTTTTTCATTCGAAAAATGTTTGGATGAACAACGGAAATATCACACAGAATGCTAGATTCCTATGATATTTCTTTGTCCAAAATAGCGTACTAAAAGTTGAAATGTCGAACAATATATTACTTAAGGTGTACGCCTCAATAACAATCGTCCAAAAACCCAAGAAGTGCTAGACTTCAAGGATTTAGTTTGCTTTGAAAAAGTACTCAAGGTGAGTCAAGGTTTGAATTTAAATTTTAAGCGTGTGCACTAGCAAAGTGGGCTAGTCTTCTAAGTGACCAATTAGAAATAATTGATCAAATAGGTGCTACTGTAAGGAATCCCAGGATTAAGCTTTAAAATGTTGTGTATGGTGATCAAAGGTTGATGGCGAGGCCTTGAAAGCACTCGACTTACATGGGTGAAAATGACTCGACTAATTGAGAATTATTTTAAAAATGGTTTAAAGGCATTAAAGCATAATTAAGGAAAAAGCTATAAAAATTATTATATCTGGAGGGAGAGGAATACCTTGTTATCGAATGGGAGAAGACGGAACAACGAAGGTGTATAAACGAGATGTGGTTTTGGAATCCCTTGATCTTAACCCAAACTTATCCAACAAAATCAAATGGATCAAAGTTTATTAAATCATTTAATTATATTAATTTGAATTAATTATTGAAATTATTCGATTGAATCAAATAATTAGATTAATTAAAAATGATTAATAAAATTAAATAATTAATTAATTGGGCTAATTAAATTTAATTATCAAAATTATTCAACTAAACTAAATAATTAATGTTAATTAAAAAATAATTAACGAAATTAATTAATAAAACCACTATGTGCCCTTGATAATGCCGCAATATTACCGAAATCCATTTGAAGCTCACAGTAAGTATGCCATGGATAATCAATAACGCAATTCACCGACACGTTATGCCGAAAATGACAATGATGTTTCGTAAGAACCCTGAGTTGCTTTGTTTGAAATGGTTCAGACTGGTTATTGTAACAGAACTAAAAAAACAAACAAGAAAAAATACAGGATATGCCTAATATATATTGAACTTTAACAAAACAGCCTGAATATTAACGACGTCACGTCGGATATTCGGCAAAGTTTTAAAACAATAAGAAACAACCACAAAATGCCTTAAAAATAATGATAAATACATCGAATCTCCAGTAGCAATCAAGCCTAATTGGATGCTGATATACAATCGAACCAAAGAACAAGGATTCGAAGATTTACCGACGCCATATAACAAGAGTGAGAGCTTCCAGGAGATTATTGAAGATGAGGTTGTTGCCTATTGTGCTGGAGTAGTTGCGAGGAGTGCCTCCCCCTTTCGATTTCTGATATGATTTGAGGTACCATGTTGTTTCAGCTCTGACTGCAACGGTGTCGATCATCGGCACCGAGAACCAATCTGCATCACCTGAACAAATAACAACAACCTCACGGTGATTTCGCACCGATAGCCAGCAACAAAAGCCAATATTCAAAACAGTTTTCAAAACAAAACTTTCATTTTTAGCCATTGCTAAATATCATTTGAAGTGAGTTTTGTGACTTTTGATTGCGGGACAAGTCCATTGGAAGTAGAGAAAGCAGAGAAGCCTTGGCTTCAGTAGAAACTCGTTGTATTTGTTTCTTTACAGATGAATCAGGAGTCACATTTAATTCAATTTTCACAAGACAATCATCCATGGCGACTGTACCATCTTCCCAATTAGAGTCATCCAGTTCTTCCTTTTCATTTCTCTGCATTTCCGAGTCAGGCTGAATCCTTTCACATGATTCTTTCTATTAACATTTCATAGGTTTTAATCGATTCAAGTCAGACAGGGTATAACTCACAGTAAATACTCAAATAAAATCCAGTATAAATGAAAACAATCGAACCAAAAAAAGTACATCAAAGTGACGCCATACAAACAGAAAGCATATTTCAAATGTTACCGAAAGAAGGAAACTTGTTTAGACAGAGGTCGTGCATCAGATTCATGGCCAAGCTCTTGAGTAAGGAGGGCACACGTTGAAACTATGATTTCCACGCGATAAACTTCGAAGCCAACATTTGTGGGGATCGTTTGGAACTCAGATTGAACGGAAGAGGCTTTGCGTTTGCACTTGTTTCATGGATGAAAGGCAAGGCCGATGGAAGGTGATGATGGTTTGTGAGAGATGGGTTAGGTCGTGACAGTGGCGATGAGGATTTGAAGGTTTGACGAGTCAGTGAGGGGAAGGGGGATTGAGCTTGGTTGTTGTTGTAACTGAGCTATTGTTGTTGTTGAAAACCGTTCCTCATCTTCCCTTTCATTCTCGTTCATGATTCTCTTTCGACGGTATCACAACCTGCACAGAAATTATTCACAACCTGCATCAATTAACAAAATATCCTCCACGAACTTGAGACCTCCAAAACAGAACCCATTTGTGCGTAGGCTTCGACATGACATCAACTGTGGCTGTTGTTGTTCTTCTGCTAGAGCATAGCTTGCCATTGAGTTGTGAAATCATAAACACAAAATCGAAGCTGTTGTTGTAGAGTTGTTTGATATTCGAATCAGAAGTGAGTCACGGCTGAGAGATTCGAGGTTCTCTAATTCACCTTTTCTGCAACTAACAGAAGTAAATGGAACTGGTATTTTCGATGATAGGACAGCAATAACATCAACATCCCTAGTAGCTTGACGATGGAAATCAACTAAAGTGAGTATGGACAGTAACGACATCATTCTCAATGGTAGAGCCAAGGTAAACTTCAGAAATCTCGCACATCTCCATCAGAACCGTTTGAAGAGATCTCTTTAGCTTGCAAATTTTTTATCTTTAACCTTGTAGTTAACAACAATCCTTGGCTTCTCAGCTGAAATCAAACCGAAATAAGCTCGAATCGCCGTCAGAATCGAAGTTCAATGACGCACTGAGGCCGCATTCAGATTCAAACTCAAAGCAAACTGAGTACTGTCCATAGCCATCATGTTCCCATACGCTTTAATCAAGTATTCACAACCTGTCAAAAGGAAAACACATCCAACAGATATTGCATCAACCCATCTAAGTTCAATCTTGTGCCGCGGAACTATTGTGGTTCCGTAGTGAGTTTGTGGGCGGCGGCTATGTGTAGAGAAGGTAATGGCGAAGGGAAAACAGTGGCGAAGGTTAGGGTTAAGGTTGATGGTGGCGTCGTTTTGGGTTCAAAGATGGGAGGAAGATGAAGCTTTTAGGGTTATGGTTTCACCGTTTGGGATTGGAGATGGCGGATTGAATTTCACGGTGGTAATAGAGAAAATGAAGAAGATGAGGGAATGAGAGAGGCAGTGATGATTGTTAGTGATGGAAAGGGTTTCGCGTGTGGGTGTATGGATTAGAAGAGGATGACGATGTAAATGGCGGCGGATGGGGTTCTAGGGTTTTGGGAAGGGGCTGCGGCTGCTTTTTTCAGAGACGATGAACAGTAAATCGATTTAGGGTTTTTTATTCCCTTCTGAACAATAAGGATTTTATGCTGACTCTTTTCCTCAGCCTTCAATGGGCCTCACACGATGGGTCAGACCTCACTTTCCAACCATTTTCTCTTCAAAATCTGATTCTCTTTTGCTTCTTAATTATATTTTTTTGTTTTCAATTAATTGACTATATTAATTATTAATTGATAATAACACATATAATAACTAATAAATAAATATTGACAAATACTAATTAAATAAATATTAAAAAGAATATAAAAATAAACTAAAATTTATAAAAACGAAAAATAATAACTAAAAAAAATATTATTAGTAACATTTAAAAAAGAAAAAGTTTTAAGAAAATAATATTCACAAAAATGTTATTAGGCCACGTGTCACGCTTTAATTGGTCAAAAAGATAAATTTATGAAAAATCAACCAATTGCGAGCGGACACGTCTAAATAACAAGAAATTAATCGGGAAATGCAAAATCAAAATAGAATTGAAAAATGCAAAAAAAAAAAAAAAAGGGTAGGACAATTTTAGGGTATGATAGACGCGTGTCTTTCCAGGAGCTCACGATGGGACGGTGGCAGTTGCAGCCTACCCCGTTATCTCCTAGGTTCTAGGAAGCGTGATGACTATAAAAGATTCACGTGTGGGATTGAGAAGATGTTTCAGAAAAGGTGCCATGATGACCCTAACGTCATAATAGTGCTAAGGTATATAAACAAATTGCGTCGTCGAATTGCTTGTGGCGTCGAACTATGTTACCAAAAATTCCTTTTTCTTCACATGGTGTCGAAAATGATATTTTTGGGGGGCAATCTGTTAGCTCGTAATTTTGACGTCTAGTTTAATTTAGTGTAATAAACAAAGGAAAGAGAACTTCTGGGAAGTTATGGCAGACTTCGACAAGACATGTTAGTTATGAAAGTCCAATCGAAGCGACCTCTGTACCAGAAGGAGGGGATTATTTGGACTTAGAGAAATTTTCTAGGTTTGAAGGTGTAGTTCGACGAAAAGGTCACTAATGGTGTCTTCGATTTAAATTTTGAATTTGAATAAAGGAAGGGACTTTGTTCTTATCCAGTTCCAAAAGAAGACACGTGGAGCACATTAAAAAAGTGAAGATATGTCGAGTGCCACTTGTCTTGTTTTAGGAGAAAAACCGTTAGAGGCAGATATTTCGATTCAATATAAATAAGATGTCTTAGTGATAGGGTTTTGTGTGTGATCAAGTTTTGTACAAGTCACTCAAATTACACAAAGCATCCAGTGTATAGAGAAAAGAGTTATTGAGAAATGTACGTTTGATGAAACACCATTTTCTTAAAATTTAATCAAATTTAGTTTATGCTTTTGTCCATAAATTTATCTTCTTTATTGCACAAGTTTCTTTCGACGTGTTTTATAGCACTTTGTATTACTTTCTCGCAACGTATTT
>CAWUDS030002985.1:32500-33627 GCA_963859935.3 Lathyrus sativus
GGACTTATGATATATCAAGTAAACAAAACTTTACTATGCGAGCTGCCTTGATATCGACTATTAACAACTTTCCAGCATATGACATGTTGTCTGGATAGGGTATGCATGGCAAAATAGGATGTCTATAATGCATGGGGAACACCAAGGTGTTTACGTTGGAAAAGGGGGGGAGTTCGTGGTTTGACCGTCACTGTAGATTCCTACCAAGAAATCATTCCTATTGAAGAAACAAGACTGATTTCAAAAAAGATGAACGAGTAACAGATTTGCCTTCGCCTCGATTGTCACCAGGTGAAGTATGGAACCAAATTTGTGAACTACCAAAATTCACAAATATTGGTAAAGCATGTAGAATTCAAGGATATGGGGTCACACACAATTAGACAAAAAAAGTATATTTTGGGACCTCCCATATTGGAAAGATAATTTGTTGCGTCATAATCTTGATATTATGCATATTGATAAGAATTTTTTTGATAATGTATTTAACACAGTGATGGATGTTAAAGACAAAACTAAAGATAATGAGAAGGCTAGACTAGACATGGAAATTTGGTGTAATCGAAAAGTGTTGGAGTTGAAGCGTCAACCAAATGGAAAATTGTTAAAACCCAAGGAGAATTACAATCTAACTTCCCAAGAAGCTAAATCGATTTTTTGATGGTTAAAAGAATTGAGAATAGCTGATGGTTATGCTTCAAATTTGGCAAGGTGTTCCGACGTTAACATTGGGAAGTTGCATGGTATGAAAAGTCATGACTGCCATGTTTTTATGGAACGATTGCTTTCAATTGTGTTCGGTTCACTACCCAATCAGGTGCTTAGTTCACTTATTGAAATTAGTCAATTTTTTAGAGATATTTGTGCGTCAGCTTTAAGAGTGGATGACATCGTTAAGTTGGACCGAAATATTCCAGTTATTCTTTATAAGTTGGAACAAGTATTTCCACCTAGTTTTTTTTACTCTATGGAACATCTACCTGTGCATCTTGCATATGAAGCTTTTCTTGGCGGCCCAGTTTAATACAGGTGGATGTATCCCTTTGAAAGGTTCATGGGTGATTCAAAGCGATCGGTGAAAAATAAAGCTAAAGTTGAAGGATCAATATGTGCGCATTACTTGCATC
>CAWUDS030002986.1:0-15000 GCA_963859935.3 Lathyrus sativus
TAATTACCAGGGGTAAGGGCTATAGCTTGTTTCCAATATTCAGCAGCTTGATCAAACCAAGATTCTCCAATTTCAGAATCTCCCTGTCGAATGGCCTGTTCTCCGCGGTCGGAATAGGGGAGTAAAATCCTTCCCTTAGAACCGTACTTGAGAGTTTCCTGACTCATACGGCTCAACAGTCAATTCTTTTGATCTTCCATTTTTTCTGGAGTTAATAACAAGAAAAGAGGTTAATTACATGAGTTTAAAACTTGAATTTGGATTAATAATTCAATTGAATCCTTTGTTTTTAGTTTTATCTTTTCTCCTACCTTCTGAAGAAGAAGGCATCGACATTAATACTAACGCTCTTATTTGAATTTTCTCAAAGGTAACTATCCGAGTTCATATATCATTTCATATATAATATATCTATTTCTATAGAATCTGTGAGAAAGACTTTTCTTCATAAGAAAAGACTTACTATCTTTGGGATCTGATACTACACCGCTGCTCAAAACCTTCGGGGATCAACTTTATTACATAAGTTGATTTCGAATCTATCATCATATAAGTAAGCAGTTCTGGTTGTATCGGCCAAAAACCTTGTTAATTGATCTTTACGGTGCTTCCTTTATCAATTAGATCTTTTATCCATAGAAAAAAGTATCTAGGCATATATATATTCTATTTCTTCATATTTTTACTTCTATGAATATGAAGTTTCTTTCTTTGCTACAGCTCATAAAAATCGTTGTTTCGAACGATATATATGTAGAAAGCCTATTTTTTTTGTCTAGTATTTATGACTATTAGTGGAGGTTCTTTTCTTTTTTCTTTCTATAGTGGAGATAGTCGCACGTAATGACAGATCACGGCCATATTGTTAAAAGCTTGAGGTAAGAAAGGGTTTCGTTCGAGTGCCCGAAAATAGTATTCCAAAGCTTTTGTATGTTCTCCGTTACTTGTGTGGATAAGGCCGATGTTATAAAGTATATAACTTCGATCATAGGGATCAATTTCCAGTCGCATCGCCTCATAATAATTCTGTAAAGCTTCCGCATAATTTCCTTCAGATTGAGCCGACATCCGTTACGGTCGTCATTCGGTTCAAAGAATCTCCGTTCCAGAACCGTACGTGAGATTGTCATCTCATACGGCTCCTCCTTTATGTGGATAATGAGAAACATCCATGGAATCAAAAAAGATTGCAATATTCTCATTATCAACTGAGCGGGACTAGTGTTTTTACACGAAATCTCTAGCCAACCTTTCTGTAAAGGATCTTTTATTAACATTTAGTAAGTTATTACTGGATAAATCAATCGTAACTTCAACAATTTATTTGTCCTCAACGCCGCTTAATTTCCCGGAATTAGTCACTTCAACAGTCTTTGATGGTTATATGGGTATCCAAAATACGAACGAGATGGATGTTTGTTGTCCCAACCATTCTAGTTAGTCCCGATCCCGATAAGAAAGGAAGGATTTTTTTTACAAATTTTTCTCCTGTTGTTGATTCCCTAGCGTAGTGCTTCTTCCCCCATGCCGCCTATTTGTACTAGTGGAGTAGGATTCACCTAACCCCATAAATAGGTATATATAGGTATAACCTTTCGCTTAATACTATAAACCTAAAATTGAAGCATATTGAGGCTGCATTAATCGGGAATACACGACAGAAGGGATTAATCGTTTTATTTCCAAACTTCACCTTCAGCAAGCGTCGGTTTTTTTTGATTTGTCTCTGAAGAATGTATCTTTCTCCTAAGACTGAGATCGGTAAAAAAAAAAAATAATCAAATCGCACCATCTCTGTAATAAGTGAATGCCTCTTTTTCTCCAGAAGTTGTGGGAATTATTCGTAATAAGATATTGGCTACAATGGTAAAGGTCTTATCAATAAAATTTCCATTTATCCGAGATCTAGTCATAGGTAGCAATCCATTCTATAATTTCATTTTTTATCGCGTGATAAAATAATTCCCCAAACAAAGGAATTGTACAATACAGTACGAAATAACGTAAAAATGGACTTATTAATCAAATTACTTTATTCTACGGTAGGCTTTGAAGTTGAAGTAGAATTTTTTTTTTTTTAGTTTCAATTGATTGTATTGTGTGCGCTTACGCAAATGGGATATAAATGCCTCACTATTCACTCGATTTAGGGACATAATCATTATGTAGGAGAGATGGCCGAGTGGTTCAAGGCGTAGCATTGGAACTGCTATGTAGGCTTTTTGTTTACCGAGGGTTCGAATCCCTCTCTTTCCGCACCCTTACCAAGTTCATCAATGTTACTGACGTCAATGTTTTAAATAATATATAGATAAAATTATTGCAACTTTTATATGCATTCTCTATTCCTAATTTGTTTCTGTAATATAGAAAATTGTGCATAAAGTGGGCAAGGAATAACAATTTTGCTACACCCACTTCTATACACGAATGGGGGGGGAAAATACTCGGATCAAAATTCTTGTTATTTTAACGAGGTTTAAGTCTGACGAGAATAATATTCTACAACCAGCAATTCATTAATTTTCAAACCAACCCATTTACTATCTATTATTTGATTGACTAATCCTTTATATTGGTCTGGATGAAGAGTCAAATGGGTTGGCACTCTTTTGCGGGGGGCTGATTTAAGAGAATTTTGAATTATAGTTCTCGATTTTTGTTCATCCTTGGCTGTAATAATATCTTTAGGTTTACAACGATAACTTGGTATATCTACTATACGACCATTAACTAAAACATGTCTGTGGTTAACTAATTGACGGGCTTCAGGAATAGTCGCAGCCATACCCAATCGAAAAAGTATGTTATCTAAGCGCATTTCTAGTAATTGGAGTAAAACCTGGCCGGTTGACCCTTTCGCTTTTCCAGCGATACGAACGTATTTAAGCAATTGTCGTTCTGTAAGACCATAATGAAAACGCAATTTTTGTTTTTCTTCTAAACGAATACGATATTGAGATTTTTTACTGGAGAGCGATTCTTCGCTTCCAACTCTTCTAACTGGAAGCTCTTTTCTGGTTAGTCCTGGTAAAGCCCCCAGACGGCGTATTTTTTTGAAACGAGGCCCTCTGTAACGTGACATAAACACTCCTTTTTAAAATGGAAAATCTCATAAAGAAAAATCAAAACTAAACTAAATGACAAATATGATATTATAAATGAAGTGAAATCTACTTCAAGTATTGTACTATTAAAGTATTGTACTACTGTAGTACAAAGAAGAATTAGAAGGATTCTATCAGTATCCGAATGGAATTCTATTCTATCGATATAGAAATAAAAAAGAAATAAAAAAAGCCGGCTATCGGAATCGAACCGATGACCCTCGCATTACAAATGCGATGCTCTAACCTCTGAGCTAAGCGGGCTCTCAGAACACAAATTGTGCATTTATCAGAATTCTTTCCTAAACTACTGGGATCCTAGTTATTAACTATTTCATATTAGCTCTTCATAACACAATTACTATATCATAACATAATCAAATAAATACAAAAAAAGATAGAATATCCCATATTTATTTGATATTCTAGTATATAGAATATGATACAAATCGGAATCATTTAAAAATACGAATCCAAATTATTTTCATTACCAATTACCTAGAATACTCTTTTTATCCATTTATCTAATAATTAATAATTTATCCAATATTTTTGGATCCATAAAAAAAGAATTGGATAAAAAATAATTTTCATCCATATCATATAGTAAGATTCTCTTTTTTTTTTTAGTTTTGAATTCCATTTTGGAATATTTGGATTCTTCCAATTTCTATTATTTATCTATTTCGATTATTAATAATTCATATTTATTATATGTATTTATCCCGATCCTTATTATTTTTATTTATATAATTTGAATTATGAAAAGTAGAATGGAATTCGATAGGAAGATTATTTCTATGTATATCTTCTTTATATATTCTTTAATATTCTAGAATACTTTCTATTTCATTCTATCTAGATTAATAGATAGAATATATCTATAGAAAATAGTAAAGAGTATATAGAATATTATCTTTAATATAAAAAAATATTACTATAAATAAATATTTTAAGATATATATAATATTCTTTCTTAATATTATTTTATTGAATTCAATAATGACTAATTAGATTACAGTTATTTATATTCAATAATGATTATGCATTAAGATGAAATATGTATAATGTATTTTATACATATAATATAAAAATATGGATTTATACATATCCATTTGAATTCTAAAAAATTGGATGGATTATCCAAAGAAATTGGATTGGATAAGTAATGAAAAATTAGATCCTTCTATTGAATTTCTAACTGAATATCGAAATCTAAATTAATAAATAGATTTTTATTATTTTCGTTATAAGGTCTGTATCGGTCTGCTCGAAGGAAAAAAAGAATCGAACGTTAGAGTATTCGAAATTCTATCAAAAAAGAATAGAAGGGGTACATCTAAAATAGAGATATATGTAGTATATATCTCTGTATATTGAATTGCGAATACAGAGATAATAGAATCATTTCTGATTCGAGTAAATACGGGTATCTGATATAGATGAAAGAAAATCTATCAACAAAAAACAAATAGAAGGAAATTTTAATTTTCCCAACCCAATATGGGAGTAGATTTCAACAAATAAATTCAACAGTTCCAGCATATAATTCTCAGAATACAAATGAAAAAACATCCTAATGCGATATGATATCAATCTCAAAGAAAAAACGGGGGATATGGCGAAATTGGTAGACGCTACGGACTTAATTGGATTGAGCCTTGGTATGGAAACTTACCAAGTGAAAACTTTCAAATTCAGCGAAACCCTGGAATTCAAAATGGGCAATCCTGAGCCAAATCCTTCTTTCCGAAAACAAATAAAAGTTCAGAAAGTGAAAATAAAAAAAGGATAGGTGCAGAGACTCAATGGAAGTTGTTCTAACAAATGGAGTTGACAACATTCAATTGATTAATGAAGATTTCTAACTTCTATTTGTAAATATTTGGATTCTATCACAATTGAAACATTAGAATCAAATCAATTACAACTGGAAGAAAAAATCAATGAATAGAATATTCATTGCTCAAATCAGTCACTCCAACATAATCTGATGGATCAGTTGAATAACTTATTAATCAGACGAGAATAAAGATAGAGTCCCATTCTACATGTCAATACCGACATCAATGAAATTTTGAGTAAGAGGAAAATCCGTCGACTTTAGAAATCGTGAGGGTTCAAGTCCCTCTATCCCCAAAAAATTTCCCTCCTATATTCTGGCCCTTTTTGGATTTACTTGACATAGACTCAAGTAATTTCTTAGATTTCGGATGGTGCGTCAAGAATGGTCGGGATAGCTCAGACGGTAGAGCAGAGGACTGAAAATCCTCGTGTCACCAGTTCAAATCTGGTTCCCGGCAACTCATTATGTATGAGTATCTATTCCCATATTTCTTTTGAAAAAAGGGAATAGATACATATTTATTAGTGGTCTTAATCATCCTACATAATTTATGTAGGCGTACGGCGATATGCTCTTTCTAGATGAAGAATGAATGGATGTATATTCTAGGGATCAAAAGGAAGTATGAAAATGAATGATTCAAGTTTGTTTTGATTTTTTCTGCGCTGCAATAACAATTGTTAATATTTCAATTGAAACAATATTCAAATGCTTCAATTAGTTGCTTGAAACACCAAGCAGAACTTTTTCAGTTCATCCTATTGGCTCGTCCGAAATCAGTATTGCTCCATCCCATTTTTGAATCTCAATGAATCCCTCTTATAATAAGAGAGGAATGAAACCTCTATTATTCTGACTAATCGATAAGTCAATGGACATACAGATATTTCTTTCTTTAATATCTGGGGTTGTCGAAGTTAAGATTACTTTCTTATTTTTCGCATTTAGTGAGCATCTTGTATTTCATAAAAATTAGGGGCGATATAATCTTTACGCAAAGGCCATCCTATCCAACTTTCGGGCATTAAAATACGTTTCAGACGCGGATGATTATCATAATAGATTCCTAACATATCATAAGATTCCCTTTCTTGAAAATCTGCACTTTTCCAAACCCAGAAAATAGAAGGAATTCTCGGATTTTGCCTTGGGGTAAATACTTTTATGCATACCTCTTCGGGTTGATCTAGACTATACTCTATTCTCGTAAGATGATAGACACTCGCTAATAGTCCTCCTGGTGCTACATCATAGGCACATTGGGAACGTAGATAATTGTAACCATATACATATAAAATAACAGCAATCGAATGCCAATCCTCGGGCTTTATTTGTAAAGTCTCTATTCCTTGGTAATCAAAACCCAAAGATCTATGAACTATTCCGTGTTTGACTAGCCAAGCAGACAAATTACCTTGCATTTTTTGATTTCTCCCGAGTTTTTTATAAGATTGGTATAAGTATTTACCATTTATTTCCATTACAATGAAATTTTGTCAGATTGACTTGCTTGCTATTTCTTATTGTATTTTGTACAAAAGGATCCTGTTTAATTCACTTTTTCGTTCGTCGGAGGATACTTAATTTTTTTATATTTCCAAAATGTGTCCGAGGTTATCTCGGAAATAGATGATGGTTGATAGAATAATCCTTTATTAGAATTGCCGGTATGAGTACTGTGTCCAACATCAAATTTGTGGTTGGTAGTAAAACACCTACGTTGATAACTAATTGGATCTTCATAGATTTCTCGAGATATTTTCTTACGAAGTTTTGTTATAGCATCTATAACCGCTTCCGGTTTAGGTGGACAGCCCGGCAAATAGACATCCACAGGAATTAGCTTATCCACGCCCCGAACAGTACTATAAGAATCGGTACTGAACATACCTCCTGTAATTGTACAAGCTCCCATAGCAATAACATATTTTGGTTCGGGCATTTGCTCATATAATCGAACTAAAGAAGGAGCCATTTTCATAGTTACGGTGCCCGCTGTTAAAATGAGGTCTGCCTGCCTAGGACTAGAGCGTGGTACCAGTCCATAACGATCGAAGTCAAATCGCGATCCTATTAATGAAGCAAATTCAATGAAGCAACAACTAGTACCATAGAGAAGCGGCCATAAACTGGATAGTCTTGACCAATTTGAAAGATCATTTAATGTAGTAGAAATAACTGAATTTTTGGTTTTTTGATCAAGTAAGGGAAACTCAATGGAATTCATAACTGTCTCAATGTTTTGTTTAATTGTCTAAATATTCAAGAATTAAGACCATTCTAATGCTCCCTTTCGCCATGCATAAACTAAACCAACAATTAGGATAAGCACGAAGATGAAAGCTTCTATAAATACGGATACCCCTAATACATCAAAACTCATTGCCCATGGGTAAAGAAAGACTGTTTCAACATCAAAAACAACAAAAACGAGAGCAAACATATAATAACGGATTTCAAATTGTAACCAAGCATCGCCCATCGGTTCTATTCCAGATTCATAACTAGAAAGTTTTTCTGGCCCTTTCCTAATTGGAGCTAAAATTCCAGAAATTAGAAATGCCAAAATAGGAATAAAGATCGATATTATTAGAAATGTCCAAAAAATATCATATTCATAAAGCAAAAACATAAATGTACTCCTATGAATGTGGAAAATATACTGGATTCATATTAATTCTTAGTCGATTTGAATTTAAATTTCAAAATTATTAGATTCATTAATCTAAATAGAAATGCTTTGTATTTTATTAAGTTTACATTTTAAAAGTTGACATTATTTCTAGATTAGTATCTGAGTATACTAATACTAATATTAGTATATCATTAATCTATTCAAATAGAAATGAATTGATTCATTCTTTCGATTACAAAAAGTATTTCAACTATATTTATACTACTAGTATTACTAGTATGGAGTATTTAGTATTCCATATACTACTACTATACTAAATATAGTAGTATCGGTAGTACTATTAGGGCTATACGGACTCGAACCGTAGACCTTCTCGGTAAAACGGATCAAACTATTATTATTATCAAAATGATTTGAATTGTTTTAAAGACCCAACGTGCATTTTTTTTTTTTTGCATTGGGCTTTTTCATTAACTGATAGAAATATCAATTAGTCTACCATCTTTTTTCTTTACACAAAGAAAAAGGAAATGACTCCCTGTGCTCTGATTTCTTATTTAGATCAAAATCTAAGAGCACTACCAAAGTTTTTCAAAGAAGAAGGTTATTCTGACGTAGGTCTGCTTCTGGCCTGGATCAACTTAAGTTAAATGGACTCTCTATCAACCTACTTCAATAAAAATATCAAATAGGAAATGAAACTTCATACACCTTAAAGTTCATAAGATAGGAAGAAAAGATATTTTTTTGGAGGTCCCTAGCCTCATTGCCTAGCATTGAATAGATTTTAGTATTCACCTTATCAATATCTCATTATGGATTCCATTTGACGTCTAAATCCTTTGTCAGGCTATTGTTCTCTTAATTTTCTTTCTGGAGTAAGACATTGATTTATCAATTAAGATCAACTCTTTTAATTACATGATGGACTCCTATGAAAAAACATTGGCGCATGTGTAAACGAGGTGCTCTACCTAACTGAGCTATAGCCCTTGTGCTTTTGATACAGATTTGATCATATTCGATAAATAAATTCTTGTCAAGATAAATATTAAATTACATGATCCAATCTCTTTGATTTATATTGCGTTTGTATTATTTATAAATAATATAACATTTATAATCCATTGATCTGATCGAGAGCTACTTTTTTTATTTAGGATGATAAATGACCTACTTAACTCAGTGGTTAGAGTATTGCTTTCATACGGCAGGAGTCATTGGTTCAAATCCAATAGTAGGTAAGGTATTGGTAGAACTTAGTAGATACCATTGATTCCGGTATCTAATAAGTTTTTCTACTCACCATTTTTTTTTATTGTAATTTTCTATCTTTTTTCTATTTTTTGGCTGCACCAACTTGTTACGAGATCCTCTTGATAGGCTCTACGATAGCCTCGACTCGTGTCTTAGCTCGCCGGAGAGCTAGATTTGCTTCAATTGTTTGTCTCTTGCCTTCAGCCTTATTTAAGTTAGCTTCTGCTATTTTAAGAGTTTGTTGTGCTTCTTGTGGATTAATGTCACTAGCCCTTTCTGCATCAGGTACTAAAATAGTGATCTCATTATTGCCGATTCTAGCAAAACCACCCATCAGAGCCATCGTTAACCATCGGTCCTTAAGGCGTATTCTCAAAATACCTATATCTAAAGCTGTGGCAATAGGCACATGATTTTTTAATACCCCAATTTGTCCACTATTAGTAGATAAAATAATTTCTTTCACTTCTGAATCCCAAACAATTCGATTGGGGGTCAGTACACAAAGATGGAAAGTCATTTCTTGAATTTGTTCTCCATTTCTAAGTTAAGTTCGTAGCCTTCGCAGTAGCTTCATCGATATTACCCACCAAATAAAAGGCTTGTTCAGGAAGACTATCTAATTCTCCAGAAAGAATCAATTGAAATCCTCTAATTGTTTCTGCGAGACCAACATATTTCCCTGGGGAACCAGTAAATACTTCTGCTACGAAAAAAGGTTGTGATAAGAAACGTTCCATTTTTCGTGCTCTTGCTACGGTTAAGCGATCCTCTTCGGATACTTCGTCCAACCCAAGAATAGATATCATGTCCTGAAGTTCTTTGTAACGCTGTAACGTTTGTTTAACTCTTTGCGCAGTTTCATAATGTTCTTCACCGACGATCCGAGGTTGGAGCATGGTGGACGTTGAATCTAAAGGATCTACTGCTGGATAGATACCTTTGGCAGCTAATCCTCTTGATAGTACAGTAGTTGCATCCAAATGTGCAAATGTCGTGGCAGGAGCAGGATCGGTCAAATCGTCTGCAGGTACATAAACTGCTTGAATAGAAGTTATTGACCCTTCTTTGGTAGAAGTAATTCTTTCTTGTAAAGTACCCATTTCAGTACCCAGGGTCGGTTGATAACCCACAGCGGAAGGCATTCGGCCCAATAAGGCCGATACTTCGGATCCGGCTTGGACAAAACGGAAGATATTGTCGATAAATAGAAGGACGTCCTGCTCATTGACATCTCGGAAATATTCTGCCATAGTTAGGGCAGTTAAACCAACTCTCATACGAGCTCCGGGGGGTTCATTCATTTGACCATAGACTAAAGCGACTTTTGATTCCGCAATATTTTTTTCATTAATTACTCCGGATTCTTTCATTTCCATATAAAGATCATTTCCCTCACGAGTACGCTCACCTACTCCGCCAAATACAGATACACCTCCATGAGCTTTGGCAATGTTATTGATCAATTCCATAATGAGTACTGTTTTACCTACCCCAGCTCCACCGAAAAGTCCTATTTTTCCGCCACGGCGATAAGGAGCTAAAAGATCGACTACTTTAATTCCTGTTTCAAAAATGGATAATTGTGTATCTAACTGTATAAAGGCAGGCGCAGATCTATGAATAGGAGATGTTGTGCGAGTATCTACAGGACCCAAATTATCTATGGGTTCTCCAAGCACGTTGAAAATTCGACCTAGGGTTGCTCCGCCGACTGGAACACTTAGAGCAGCTCCTGTGTCAATCACTTCCATTCCTCTCTTTAGACCATCTGTAGCACTCATAGCTACAGCTCTAGCTCGATTATTTCCTAATAATCGCTGTACTTCACAAGTTACGCGAATTTGTTGGCCAACCGTATCTCGACCTTGAACTATCAGAGCGTTGTAAATATAAGGCATCTTCCCTGGTGGAAAAACTATATCGAGTACCGGACCGATTATTTGCGTAATACGCCCCAGATTTTTGTTTTCAAGTGCAGAAACCTCAGTATCAGAAGGGGGAGGATTTATTGTCATATTGAAAAATATCCTTTTTTTTTTTTGAAAAAAAAAAAAAAAATTCAAATTAAGAAAAAAATGTTCGAGAACAACGCAAGTGGATTGGTTCATTATTTGAATATTTAATAACAAATGAAATGTATTAATTCATATTTAATAAAATATTTAATAATAAAAAAATATGGAATAATAAATGTAATTTAATAATCGATTTTCACCATCCAATCAATTCAATTGTTTTCAAATTTCAATGATTTAATTTTTAAGGTCAACCCAGTCATCCAGATTGTAGACAATACTATCTATATTATCTATGGAATTCCAACCTGAACTTTGTTTATGATTCTGTTTTTCTATCTCATTGGTCCTTATTTTTTATTTCCTCAGCATAGGATTTATACTGAGCATATTATTTCTTTTTACCGATTTTTCTTTTTATTGGGCAAATTCTGCCGATTTTGACATCTAGGATTTACATATACAACATATATCACTGTCAAGGTCAAGAGTATACTTTTTATTTATTATTTAGATTCGAAAATTATATTCCAAAATTCAAAAAAAAAATAAGAGATTCGAAAAAAAACGGTTGGGTTGCGCCATACATATGAAAGAGTATAGAATAATGATGTATTTGCCAAATCAAATATCATGGTCAAATTTAACAATGACCCATTCGGATTAATTGATAATATTAGTTGATGGATCATTTGTAAAAAGGTTTGATTAACTCTTAAGTTATGTCGAGTAGACCTTGTTGTTGCTATAATTCAATTCTTAATTCATGCGTTGTAGGGGGGGGGGATTTATGTCACCACAAACAGAAACTAAAGCAAAGGTTGGGTTCAAAGCTGGTGTTAAAGATTATAAATTGACTTATTATACTCCTGACTATCAAACCAAAGATACTGATATCTTGGCAGCATTCCGAGTAACTCCTCAACCTGGAGTTCCGCCTGAAGAAGCAGGTGCAGCGGTAGCTGCAGAATCTTCCACTGGTACATGGACAACTGTGTGGACCGATGGACTTACCAGCCTTGATCGTTATAAAGGACGCTGCTACGAGATCGAGCCTGTTCCTGGAGAAGATAATCAATTTATTGCTTATGTAGCTTATCCCTTAGACCTTTTTGAAGAAGGTTCTGTTACTAACATGTTTACCTCCATTGTAGGTAATGTATTTGGGTTCAAGGCCTTGCGCGCTCTACGTCTGGAAGATTTGCGAATCCCTAATGCTTATGTTAAAACTTTCCAAGGTCCTCCTCACGGAATCCAAGTTGAGAGAGATAAATTGAACAAGTATGGACGTCCCCTATTGGGATGTACTATAAAACCCAAATTGGGTTTATCAGCTAAGAATTATGGTAGAGCAGTTTATGAATGTCTCCGCGGGGGACTTGATTTTACCAAAGATGATGAAAATGTGAACTCCCAACCATTTATGCGTTGGAGAGACCGTTTCTTATTTTGTGCCGAAGCAATTTATAAATCACAGGCCGAAACAGGGGAAATCAAAGGACATTATTTGAATGCTACTGCGGGTACATGTGAAGAAATGCTAAAAAGAGCTGTATTTGCTAGAGAATTGGGCGTTCCTATCGTAATGCATGACTACTTAACAGGTGGATTCACTGCAAATACTACCCTGTCTCACTATTGCCGCGATAATGGTCTACTTCTTCATATCCACCGTGCAATGCATGCAGTTATCGATAGACAAAAAAATCATGGTATGCACTTTCGTGTATTAGCTAAAGCCTTACGTTTGTCTGGTGGAGATCATATTCACGCTGGTACTGTAGTAGGTAAACTTGAAGGAGAAAGGGAGATTACTTTAGGTTTTGTTGATTTACTACGTGATGATTATATTGAAAAAGATCGAAGTCGCGGTATTTATTTCACTCAGGATTGGGTTTCTTTACCAGGTGTTATCCCTGTTGCTTCAGGGGGTATTCACGTTTGGCATATGCCTGCTCTGACCGAGATATTTGGAGATGATTCTGTACTCCAATTCGGTGGAGGAACTTTAGGACACCCTTGGGGAAATGCACCTGGTGCCGTAGCGAATCGAGTAGCTCTGGAAGCATGTGTACAAGCTCGGAATGAGGGACGTGATCTTGCTCGCGAGGGTAATGCAATTATCCGTCAAGCTTGCAAATGGAGTCCTGAATTAGCTGCTGCTTGTGAAGTCTGGAAGGAAATCAAATTTGAATTCCCAGCAATGGATACTTTGTAATCCAGTAATAATAATTCGTTCTATTAATTTCCATTAAACTCGGCCCAATCTTTTACTAAAAGGATTGAGCCGAATACTGTACAGAATACTTGTTGTATCTATAAATGAATCCTATGGATCTTTCGGATTGATAGATTTTTTTCTAGTTCATTATTCTTTTTTGATTTGGAATATAATGAATTAAAATAGAAGTATTTTCTATTAATATTGACAACAGTGTATCAAACCAATATAATCCGATCGTGAATAAATGGATCGATTGACTCATGTCAGATAGGTTTTTTACTTCATCAAATGGTGGATTCGTTGTATTTTTTTTTTCTTTCATTGTAATTTAATGTCATTCATTGTAATTTAATGTAATATGTAACATAATATGTAACATTTGATTCTATTATTTATAGAATTGCATCTTTTTTTATTGCGATTGGATATAGACATTCTTGTTTGTAATTGGATTAGGGTTGCTAACTCAATGGTAGAGTACTCGGCTTTTAAGTGCGACTCCATTTTTTACACATTTCTATGAACTAATTGGTTCATCCCTACCATCGGTAGGGTTTGTAAGACCACGACTGATCCAGAAAGGAATGAATGGAAAAAGCAGCATGTCGTATCAACGGTGAATTCTAAAAATTTTTCATTCATATTTGATCCGACCAATATTTTTCTTTGAATTGTTGGCTCCGAACAAATGAATTCCGTTGGGTTTAATTAATAAAGGGATAGAGCTTAGCTGCTCCAATTATAGGGAAACAAAAAGCAACGAGCTTTCATTTTTGATTTGAATGATTACCACATCTAATTATACGTTAAAAAAGAATTAGTGCTTGCTGTGGAAAAAGTTTTTCCTACGAATGATGGATTAACGATTTTTGTTATGAGTCCTAATTATTAGCTATTCCCCATTATTTTATGGGGTAGCAATAAATGTGTAGAAGAAAGAGTATATTGATAAAGATCTGATTTTTTTCCAAAATCAAAAGAGCGATTGGTCCAAAAAATAAAGGATTTCTAACTAGCTTGTTTGTCCTAGAAAAATGAGAAGGAACAAGCGAGGGGAGATAGTCCATTAATGGGTTTTAACTCGTTTTCTAGGTATCGCTTCATATTTGTTTTTTTTTTCAATTCGAATATAGATCTAGAATACCTTGTTTTGACTGTATCGCACTATGTATCATTTCATAATCCAATGAATCTTTGACCAAATCAAATTTAGAAAATGAAGGAATATAAAGTATATTTAGAACGAGCTAGATCTCGCCAACAGGACTTCCTATACCCACTTCTTTTTAGGGAGTATATTTATGGACTTGCTTATAGTCATAATTTGAATAGATCCATTTTTTTGGAAAATGTAGGTTATGACAATAAATATAGTTTACTAATTGTAAAACGGTTAATTACTCGAATGTATCAACAGAATCATTTAATCATTTCGGCTAATGATTCTAACAAAAATCGATTTTGGGGATATAATAAGAATTTGGATTCTCAAATAATATCAGAGGGGTTTGCCATCGTCGTGGAAATTCCATTTTTGCGACAATTAAGCTCCTCCTTAGAGGAGGCAGAAATCCTCCAATCTTATAAAAATTTGAGATCAATTCATTCCATTTTTCCCTTTTTGGAAGATAAATTTACATATTTAAATTATGTGTCAGATATACGAATACCCTATCCTATCCATCTGGAAATCTTAGTTCAAATCCTTCGATATTGGGTGAAAGATGCCCCTTTTTTTCATTTATTAAGGCTGTTTCTTTATAATTTTTGTAATTGGAATAGTTTTATTACTACCAGAAAATGGATTTCTACTTTTTCAAAAAGTAATCCAAGATTATTCTTGTTCCTCCATAATTTTTATGTATGTGAATATGAATCTATCTTCGTTTTTCTACGTACTAAATCCTCTCATT
>CAWUDS030002986.1:20000-35108 GCA_963859935.3 Lathyrus sativus
ATGAATCGATAAATCGATCGAAAAAATCATAACTATGGTTAACAATAAAATACTAGGAAAAGCCCACATACGGCGAATATTTTTTGTTCCCGTGGGAAAAAGTAGAAGTCCTACCCCTATTAAAATAGGAATTGGAAGAGGGATGAAAGGTATGATCCATGAAGATTGATGTGTATATTCCATACAAAAAAAAGAATAAAAAATATTTAGATTCTTTATGAATTTTGTTTCTTATTCGTTTGTTTTATCTCTTTTGTTTGTAAAGGGGTTCGGTTAATAAAAAAGTGGATATAGAAATAGAATTGGATATTCTTAATTGTTCTGAATCTTTGCACAATACAATGGTTGGTCCCAATATTGGAAAGTACAAAGTGAAAACCGGCCAATAAGAAAATTCCTAGTGAAAAAAAAGAGTATTTAAAGTAATATATTCATGAATCATCAATATTATCTATGAAAAATTTGGAAAAGGTTTATAATATTCAATGTTTTTACTTTACCTTTTGATCGAAAAAAAAGAAAGAGGGAATTCCGATAGATAAGACATACGGCTAATTGCAGAATAATTCGTGTTCATTTACAGAACAAATGTCTTTCACATCAAACTATAGCAACGAAAAAACTATACTACTTGTATGCCAGTTCCCAAAAAACGCACTTCTATATCAAAAAAAAAAATTCGTAAGAATTTTTGGAAAAAAAAAGGATATACGGCAGCATTGAAAGCCTTTTCATTAGCTGAATCTATTTTTACAGATAACTCAAAAAGTTTTCAAATAAAAATGTTGGACTGGAATACTATGAATTAGCTCTATTCAAAGAGTATTGTTTAATAGTAATTTTATACTAATTAATACTATTATGGAAGAGTAAACATCTATTTAGAATATATTAAATATTATTCTAGAATATATTCTATATTCTAATCATAATAGATATCTTTTCAACATAGGTCATCGAAAGGATCTCAAAGACCCACCAAAGCACGAAAGCCGGGATTTTTCACAAAATAGATTCCTATTCAAAGAGAGCATAACCGCATGGATAAGCTCACACTAACCCGTCAATTTAAGATCCAATTCGGTATTTTCTTTGGGAAATATTGGGAAGGAATTGGAATGTAATAATATGGATTCATACAAAAAAAAGGTTTTCTATTGATTGAAACAGTTGATTAGAAGATCATAATTGGATCCACATATGTTTGGTAAAAGTAAAAAGAATAATTTTCTCCTTTGAGAATAAAAAAACGAAAGTGTTCAATTCAAACATGAAAACGTGGCTGACTTCATTCGTTCTCGTTATTTTGTTGGGTTTGGGGGAAGAAGTGGAGATTATCGAACGAGGATAAAGGATCTAATTACGTCGAAAGAATTGAACGAGGAGCCGTATGCGGTGAAAATCTCATGTACGGTTCTGTAGAGTGGCAGTAAGGATGACTTATCTGTCAACTTTGACACTATTAACCCGAAAAAACCAAACTCTGCGTTACGTAAAGTTGCCAGAGTACGCTTAACCTCAGGATTTGTAATTACTGCTTATATACCTGGTATTGCCCATAATTTACAAGAACATTCTGTAGTCTTAGTAAGAGGGGGAAGGGTTAAGGATTTACCTGGTGTGAGATATCACATTGTTCGAGGACCCCTAGATGCTGGCGGAGTAAGGGATCGTCAACAAGGGCGTTCAAAATATGGAGCCAAAAAGCCAAAATAAATTATTATTTTAGCCCCATAAGTTAAGTTATAAAAAAATGGATTATTAAGCTCATGTCACGACGAGGTACTGCAGAAAAGAAAATCGAAAAATCCGATCCAATTTATCGTAATCGAGTAGTTAACAGGTTGATTAACCATATTATGAAACACGGAAAAAAATTATTGGCTTATCGAATTTTCTATCGAGCTATGAAAAGGATTCAACAAAAGACAGAAAAAAATCCACTATCCGTTTTACGTGAAGCAATACTTCAGGTAACTCCCAAGATAGTAGTAAAAGCGAGACGCGTGAGCGGATCGACTCATCAAGTTCCCATTGAAATAAAAAAGCCACAAGGAAGAGCACTTGCCATTCGTTGGTTAGTAGCGGCATCCCGAAAACGTCCGGGTCGAAATATGGCTTTCAAATTCAGTTCCGAATTAGTGGATGCTGTCAAGGGGCGTGGTGATGCCATACGCAAAAAGGAAGAGATTCAGAAAATGGCGGAAGCAAATAGAACTCGTGCACCTTTTCGTTAATCCATGAACAGGATCTATGGTCCATATACACACATGGACCTAAGGATCCATACATCAAAGGGTATTTTTTTGGAGATTCCATGTACTAATTCATGATTTGACATGTACAGAATGAAAATCTCATTCTCGAGTCTACGAGAATTTTTATGAAAGCCTTTCATTTGCTTATTTTCGATGGAAGTTTTCTTTTTCCGGAATTGATTCTAATTTTGGGCCTAATTCTTCTTCTGATGATCGATTCCACTTCGGATCAAAAAGAGATATCTTGGTTCTATTTTTTCTCTTCAACAAGTTTAGTAATGAGCATAATGGCGCTGTTGTTCCGATGGAGAGAAGAACCCATGATTCGTTTTTCGGGAAATTTCCAAACAAACAATTTTAACGAAATCTTTCAATTTCTTATTTTACTATCTTCAACTCTATGTATTCCTCTATCCGTAAAGTACATTGAATGTACAGAAATGGCTATAACAGAGTTTCTGTTATTTATATTAACCGCTACTCTAGGAGGAATGTTTTTATGCAGCGCTAACGATTTAATAACTATCTTTGTAGCTCTAGAATGTTTCAGTTTATGCTCCTATCTACTATCTGGATATACCAAGAAAGATGTAAGGTCTAATGAGGCTACTATGAAATATTTACTCATGGGTGGGGCAAGCTCTTCTATTCTGGTTCATGGTTTTTCTTGGCTATATGGTTCATCCGGGGGAGAAATGGAGCTTCAAGAAATAGTAAATGGTCTTATCAATACACAAATGTATAACTCTCCGGGAATTTCAATTGCGCTTATATTCATCACTGTAGGAATTGGGTTCAAGCTTTCCCCAGCCCCTTCTCATCAATGGACTCCTGACGTATATGAAGGAGTGTGGTTCGTTCGAGAAATTCCGACCGACTTCTCTATTTCTTTCTGAGATGTTTGGATTTTTCAAAACTCTATGGACATGCAGAAGAGATATGCTATTCCCACTCGGACCAAGACATAACTTTACTTGTTAAAATAACAATTAAGGTGAAGCAGAGTCAGGAACAACGAATCCCTTTATGAGAAAAAGATTCTTTTTGCAAGTTGGTTATTAGGGGTAGTTCCTACAAAGAATCATACTAAATGACGTATACAATACTTGAATTGTCGATGTAGATGCTACATAGTTGGTTCTCATCCTTCAGAGACTACGAGTATAATAGGAACATCCGTCAACAAAAGGATCACCCTAAGATGATCATCTCGTGGCTATTGAGAACGAATTAAATCAGATGGTTCTATTTCTCAATCTTTTTTTTCGACCTAGGTTCTGTAGGAGCAACTCATAAAGATTGAGAAAAATCCGTCATTCACAACCACTGATGAAGGATTCCTCGAAAAGTTCAGGATTACGAATCCTTTTTTGTTTGATGAAAAGTCCAAATACAATGGATTCGGTCTTATACATACGCGAGGAAGGAAATACTAAAAGAAAGAAGAAACAATCTTCTTCTTTCTTTTATCACTTAGGAGCCGTCCGAGATGAAAGTCTCATGCACGGTTTTGAATGAGAGAAAGAAGTGAGGAATCCTCTTTTCGACTCTGCCTCTCCCACTCCAGTCGTTGCTTTTCTTTCTGTTACTTCGAAAGTAGCTGCTTCAGCTTCAGCCACTCGAATTTTGGATATTTCTTTTTATTTCTCATCAAACCAATGGCATCTTCTTCTAGAAATCCTAGCTATTCTTAGCATGGTATTAGGGAATCTCATTGCTATTACGCAAACAAGCATGAAACGTATGCTTGCCTATTCGTCCATAGGTCAAATCGGATATGTAATTATTGGAATAATTGTTGGAGACTCAAATGGTGGATATGCAAGCATGATAACTTATATGTTGTTCTATATCTCCATGAATCTAGGAACTTTTGCTTGCATTGTGTTATTTAGTCTACGTACCGGAACTGATAACATTCGAGATTATGCAGGATTATACACGAAAGATCCTTTTTTGGCTCTCTCTTTAGCCCTATGTCTCTTATCCTTAGCAGGTCTTCCTCCACTAGCTGGTTTTTTCGGAAAACTTTCTTTATTCTGGTGTGGATGGCAAGCAGGCCGATATTTCTTGGTTTCAATAGGACTTCTTACAAGCGTTGTTTCGATCTACTATTATCTAAAAATAATTAAGTTATTAATGACTGGACGAAACCAAGAAATAACTCCTCACGTGCGAAATTATAGAAGATCTCCTGTAACATCAAATAATTCCATTGAAGTGAGTATGATTTTATGTGTGATAGCATCTACTATACTAGGAATATCAATGAACCCCATTATTAAAATGGCTCAGGATACTCTTTTTTAGCTTCTACAATTGATTGACCTCTTATATTACTAACTGAAATGAAAGAATTAGTGGATCTGTTCCACCAAAAATGGGAATGGGCTAAGGTTATGAACTTATAATTTATATATAATCTGATGAGCGAATCAATTCCATGATTCTAAGTTCATTCCATTTCGGATTAAAATGGAATAAGGAAGTTTTGTTTTTTACATATCTATCATTATTTGTGACCTTATATCAACCCTGATTACTCCTTTTAGCTTCGATTGAATCGAGAAATGAAATAGGTTTGATTGTCCCTTTCTTTATTTTGTTTGTAAATAAAAGAATATAAAATAAAAAGACATAGAATAATCAGAATTTTATTAAAAAAGTAAAGAAAACGCAAAATTAGAAAACCTATAGTAACATATAATAGTAACATATGAAACATCGAAATCACAATTCTAGATTAAAGAAAGAAACTTCAAAGTAAATGGATAAATGGAAGACATTTTTAATAGTAACATATAATAGTAACATATAAAATAATAAAAAAATATAAAATAAACATCGAAATAACAATTGTAAATAAAAACAAACTTAAAAGGGGGATAACTATGACTTTTAACTTTTTTATACGAAATTCCTTAGTGGGTTTCTGCCTTAGGATACTGAATTCAACCGTTGTGATCGGACTCTATTATGGATTTCTTACTACAGCCTGCATAGGACCGTCTTATCTCTTCCTTATTCGAGCCCGGGTTATGGAAAAAGGTTCCGAGACGGAAATAGCAGCAACAAGCGGGTTTCTTACGGGACGCGTCATGATGTTCATATCGATCTATTATGCGCCTTTGCATTTGGCATTGAATCGACCTCATACACTAACATTCTTAACTCTGCCGTATCTTTTCTGTAATTATGTCTATCAAAATAACAAACATTACTATTCGGACGATTGGGGTTGGGCATACTACCCGGAGGATTCTGGAGACAACAATCCAAATTCAATACGTAATTTTAGGACTTACAAAGTATTCTTTAACAATCTTTTTTTTCAATTATTAAACCCCCTTCTTTTCCCAAGTTCAATCTTAATAAGATTAATGAACATTTATCTGTTTCGATCCAACAATAAATTGTTATTCTTAACAAGTAGTTTTGTTGGGTGGGTAATTGGTCACATCTTTTTAATGCAATGTGTTGGATTGGTATTAGTCTGGTTCAAGAAAAAAAATTCGATCAAATCTAAGATAACGATGAGATTTGATAAATACATTCTCCTACAATTACGAAATTATGCGGGGCAAATATTTGCCGTTTTCGCCTTTGCAATTTTTGCGCACTATTCAGGCAGAGCAATGATCCCTTATTTTTATGGTGAGGAAATGGAAGGCTACGACGAGAGGTACTCGGAGGAAATCCAAGCTGCAATAGATGCGGAAAGGGAAGAAAATAACGAAGAAGATCTGATGGTTTATTTTTCCGAGAATGAGAAGACTTCCAACAACACGAATATTCAGAAAAAGACAAAAATTGTCCCCCCGGTGGCGGAAAGAGGTCTTGTAAATATTCTTTTCGATTTTCAAAGATGGACTAGGCCTTTGCGATATATAAAAAATGATCACTTCGAGCGGGTTGTAAGAGATGAAAATTCACAATTTTTTTTTCAAACATGTCAAAGTGATGGAAAAAAACGAATATCTTTCACGTATCCACCTCATTTATCTACTTTTCTGAACATCATGGAAAAAAAAATGGATCTCTTCAGAACAGAGAAAACCTCCAATAATGAGAATGAATTGTATAATTCTTGGATCTCCCGTAATAAAGAAAAAAAAAATCAACTAAGCAAGGAATTATTTCAAAGGGCAAAAATTCTAGATAAGAAAGTTAAGAAAGGTAAGAAATTTAATCTTGTGGATGTATTAGAAACTCGAGTTCGATTATCGGATGATAGGGGTCGAAAAAAATACTTACCTAAAATATATGATCCTTTCTTGAATGGACCCGCTCGTGGAGAAATCCAAAAAAGCGTTTCTAAAAAGAAAACTTTTGACTCAAACTCCATATTGATAAATAGGATTCATGGTCTCCTTCTTTGTATGAATACCAATTCTCCAGAATTGGAACAGAAAATAGATAAATTGGATAGAAAATTAGTATTCACTGAAATGGGTTTTTATTTTAAAATAATGAGTAAATTTTCGGAAAAATCAGTATCCAATTTTCATTTTGACGGACTTTCTTCAGTTCCAGAACATGAACAAGTAAAAATCTATTCCAAAGAAAAAAAAATAAAAAGAAACTTCTTATTTGATGCAATTCGGACTAATCCTTTCAATCATAAAACAATTTTTAATAGAAAACTATGTAGTGAAATCAAGGAAATAAGTAAAGAAGTTCCTCGATGGAACTACGAATTACTGGACGAGACGGAGTACATGCTGGAACCGGGCTATAAACAAGAACATCATATTCGTTCCCCAAACGCTGAATATGTAGTTATTTTTAATATGGAATCAAGCTCATTGGGTCCTCGTATTCAAAATAATTCTTTTGCGCATCAATATAAGGAGGCAGAGGACCGCCGTAACGAATTCTCTGTAGCTTGTTATGTACCCGGCGCAGATTTTAACAGAGATCTTATTCGAGGATCTTGGCGCCCTCAAAGGCGTAAAACAGTTATTTCGAGACTCTTTCAAGCAAATGGGAATGTCCATTCCCCCCTTTTTTTGGATATGATCAACAAAAGCAATTCCTTTTTGTTTGATGTTTTGGAGGACATGTGGGACTATTTGACCCTATATTTCAGGAAACCCGATCCTGATAATGTATCATTTTTGAGGTTAAAAAAGGCAAAAAAAGAGAACGAGCAAAGAATGAGAATGGAACAGGACGCCGAAGACGAGGCTGTTGAGACACTTCGAAGAGTCGAAGAAGCCTGGGAGAGCATTCTATATGGTCTAGTAATCAGAAATTTCGTATTGTTATTTATGTCCAGGTTTCGAAAATATATTCTATTACCGTCGTTGATAATAACGAAAAATATCATTCGTATATTATTATTTCAAGATCCAGAATGGTCAGAAGATTTTGGGGATTGGCAAAAAGAAACCCATATTAACTGCACCTATCGGGGCACTCCAGTATATAACAACGCATTGCCATACAACTGGCTCGACGCCGGTCTTCAGATAAGGGTCTTATTCCCTTTTGTTCTGAAAGCTTGGCACGAGAAACCTAAGGTACTATCTACTGAAAAAAAACAATACAGTGAAAAAATATCCGCTGGAGATGAAAAAAGAATCTCTGCAACCCACTTATGGTTTTTAACAGCTTTTGGAACAGTACTCGAATCGTACCCTCAGGTGCATGTACCAAACCCATTTGCATTTTTGGGTCCCATTTTAAAACAAATAACAAAAAAATTGAAAAAAGATTTGAAAAAATGTTTGAAAAAATGGGAGAATGAAGCAAAAGAAGAGTCTCGAATCCTGTTAAAAGAATTCAACGAAATAGAAATTGAAAAAAATTCACCAATCAGTACGAGTAATGCAACTATTAGTCCATCCACATCCACATCCACAGAAAGAAGGATAAAAATCACAGAAAGAAGGATAAATCGTTTAAATGCGAAAAGAAATCAAATCTTAAAAGAAATGGAAAAATTGAGAAAAGAAAGGGTTATAACTAATCCTACAACATTAGAATTACTCAAAAATAGTTGGAAAATATTCAAAAGAAGAAACGTTCGATTAATCCGTAAATCCTATTGTTTTTTCCAAATTTTCATGGAAAGGCTATACACGCATATCGATAACATGGATATCTTTAATATTAACTATATTATAGGATTGACTATTCAATATGTAGAACATTTCCTTACTTCGAGCATTGTACAACGTTCTCTTAATTTTATTAATAATTCTATTAAATTAACTCGTGATTTATTGGAATCAACAAAGAAATTTGTAAAAAAATTCATTTACACGAAAAAAAAAAATGAAGAATATATTGATAGAATAAATCAAAGTATAATTCCATTTATGTCGGTTGTAGACAAACAAAAACGTCGGAATAGGACGGATATGTATTCACAGAATTCTTGTGATGTATCTTCTTTGTCACAAGCCTATGTATTGTTTCAATTATCACAAATGCAAGTTTGTAATGGATATAAATATAGGTTAAGATCTATTTTTGAATCACCTGGAAAATCTTTTTTTCTTCCGAATGAAATAAAGGATTATTTTTTAAAAATACAAGGAGAAAGATTCAATTCCAAATTAAGCCATAAGAACCGTCCCGATTCTATAATGAATCAATGGACAAATTGGTTAAAGATTCATTATCAATATGCTTTACCTGAGAGCACATGGTCGAGATTAGCACCACAAAAGTGGAGGAATACAATCCATGAACATCGCGTGGCTCAAAATAAAGATTTACTTGACTATGATTCATCGGAAAAAACTCAATTAATTGTTTCCAAAAAACGAAAAGTAGACTTATTAGAAGAAGTAGACTTATTAGAACAAGTAGACTTATTAAAAAATAAAAAAAAAATAAAAAAACAATATGGATATGATCTTTTTGCCTATCAATATCTAAATTATGTAGATAAGAATCAACCTTCTATTTATAGATATACATCACCTAGTTATAACACACCTAAAAATATAAAAGAAGTATTTGATCTAATGGGCGATAGCTTTATCCAAAATTATATAGCGGAAGATGATGAAAATAAGCCGGATAGAAAGTATTTTCGTTGGAGAGAAAGAAGGATGGGAATGAATGAAAAAAGAAGGAGAAGGACCAAAATAAGAAGGATAGCAATGAATGGAAAAAGAAAAAAGAATTCCATAACGAATGACAAATTATTGACTCCGAGTTTTGGTTTTTTGTCAAAATCAAAAATAGATGCATATAAGAAGAATCCGTGGATCTTACCACTAAATTTCTTGTTTATGCCGTTTTATAGTCAGAAGAACATTACTGATCAACTGGAATTACAGTTAGAAAAGAACGAATACGCGATTCACAGCAATCTAAAATCATATCTCGAAAGGTATTATAAGCCCAAGCATCGTTATAATGCAAATAGCCCTAAATACAGGAAGGATATGGCTGCAGAACAGAATTTCTTAATAGATAGATATGTGGGTTATTATTTACGCTGTGCGGAGTTTACGTACTACGGCGACAGCTACGCGAACATTGTCGGCGTACTAAATCTCCTGAAGCAAACGAAACAACCAAAACAAATTTTGTTGTCTACTATAAGGAGGGGAGAACTAGATCTGGAAACTTTTGTGCGTATAGTCAGTGATGATCCTTGTTTTTTTTACAGCAGGGATATTGAGGAAGTGCAGGACAACCTAGTTTTTTGTTTAGAACCCATTCGTTGTTCTTACAAAAAAAACTACGAACAATCATTTCTATATCAAACCATAAGCGTATCATTGAAGCACAAACGCCAAATTATAAATAAAGATAAAAATCATTATGATTTACTTGTTCCTGAAAATATTTTCTCCCCTAGACGCCGTAGAGAATTGCGAATTCTAACTTGTTTGAACCATAGGAAGAATCGGAAGACGATGGATAGAAACACAATAACTGATAAAGAAAAAACGAATTCTTCTGAAGTTTTGACTAAAAAGAAAGATCTTGATAGCGATACAAAAAAACTAAGGAATTTAAAATTCTTTCTTTGGCCAAATTATCGATTCGAAGATTTAGCTTGTATGAACCGCTATTGGTTTGATACACATAATGGAAGCCGTTTCAGTATATTGAGAATACGTATGTATCCTCGCCTCGATTGAAAATCTAGATTTTTGTTCTATTTATCCTAATATTTCTCGTAACATATCTATCTGATATGTGAACAATATTTATAGATAAATAAAATAAACGTCCACACACATTGTGGGAGTCATACGAATTCAATTTCTCAATGATGTCTCCATAAATCCATCGAAAAATGAATAAAATCTATTGTCTTATTTTTGTCTTTAAAATACAAGACAATAGATTTTATTCATTTTATGAATCCATAAATATAGTATTTATTATCTATTTGAATTACATTCCTTAATAATGAATTAATTTGAAAAAAAAAAAAGAAATTCAGAATTGTTAAATAAATGAAGAGAAAATTTTTTATAAAAAATTAAAAATAAGTGTAATTACTATTACTGATCAATAAAAATATCTACCAAAAAGGAGGGGGGGGAAGCTTTCATTTTATGATCAAAAATCCAGTTATACCTGTTATTTCAAAAAAAAAAAAAGAAGAAGAAAACCCGGGATCGGTTGAATTTCAAGTATTCATCTTAACTAATAAGATACGAAGACTTACTTCACATTTTGAATTACATCCAAAGGACTATTTATCTCAAAGAGGTTTACGTATAATTCTGGGAAAACGACAACGACTATTGTCGTATTTGTCAAAGAAAAACAAAATACGTTATCAAAATTTAATAAATCGGTTGGGTATTCGGGATTCATTCACAAATTAGCTAATTTCAAGAATCATTTTCAATTATTCGATTTATTAGATACTGAATTTTGATTAACTTTTTTTTGAACGATTCATGGAAGAATGAATCGAGGAAAAACCTATGAATGTCCCAGCTACAAGAAAAGACCTCATGATAGTAAATATGGGGCCTCAACACCCATCGATGCATGGTGTTCTGCGACTTATTGTTACTCTGGATGGTGAAGATGTTATTGATTGTGAGCCAATATTGGGTTATTTACACAGAGGTATGGAAAAAATAGCGGAAAACCGAACAATTATACAATATCTGCCTTATGTAACACGTTGGGATTATTTAGCTACTATGTTCACAGAAGCAATAACTGTAAATGGACCGGAACAATTGGGAAATATTCAAGTACCTAAAAGAGCCAGCTATATAAGAGTAATTATGTTGGAGTTAAGTCGTATAGCTTCTCATCTACTATGGCTGGGACCTTTTATGGCAGATATTGGTGCACAAACCCCTTTTTTCTATATTTTTAGAGAAAGAGAATTAATATATGATCTATTCGAAGCTGCCACAGGTATGAGAATGATGCATAATTTTTTTCGTATTGGGGGAGTAGCGGCTGATCTACCTTATGGTTGGATCGATAAATGTTTGGATTTCTGCAATTATTTTTTAACAAGGGTTATTGAATATCAAAAACTTATTACGCGAAATCCAATTTTTTTAGAACGGGTTGAAGGAGTGGGTGTTGTTGGTAGAGAGGAAGTTATAAATTGGGGGTTATCAGGACCGATGCTTCGGGCTTCCGGAATACAATGGGATCTACGTGAAGTTGATAATTATGAGTGTTACGAGGAATTGGATTGGGAAGTTCAATGGCAAAAAGAAGGAGATTCATTAGCTCGTTATTTAGTTCGAATTGGTGAAATGGTGGAATCCATAAAAATAATTCAACAGGCTTTGGAAGGAATTCCAGGGGGGCCTTATGAAAATTTTGAAATTCGCTGCTTTGATAGAGAAAAGGAGCCAGAATGGAATGATTTTGAATATCGATTCATTGGTAAAAAACCGTCTCCTACTTTTGAATTGCCGAAACAAGAACTTTATGTGAGAATTGAGGCCCCCAAGGGAGAATTAGGAATTTTTCTAATAGGAGATCAGAATGGTTTTCCTTGGAGATGGAAAATTCGTCCACCCGGTTTTATCAATTTGCAAATTCTTCCTCAATTAGTTAAAAGAATGAAATTGGCTGATATTATGACAATACTAGGTAGCATAGATATCATTATGGGAGAAGTTGATCGTTGAAATGATAATTGATACAACGGAAGTCCAAGATATAAACTCCTTTTCCGGATTGGAATCTTTCAAAGAGGTCTATGGAATTCTATGGATACTTTTACCAATTTTGATTCTTGTCTTGGGAATTACAATAAGTGTACTAGCAATTGTATGGTTAGAAAGAGAAATATCTGCAGGGGTACAACAGCGTATTGGACCTGAATATGCTGGTCCTTTTGGAATGCTTCAAGCTCTAGCAGACGGAACAAAACTACTATTCAAAGAGAATCTTATTCCATCTAGGGGAGATATTCATTTATTCAGTATTGGACCATCCATATCAGTCATATCCATTCTAATAAGTTATTCAGTAATTCCGTTTGGCTATAATTTTGTTTTATCTGATTTCAATATGGGTGTTTTTTTATGGATTGCTATTTCGAGTATTGCTCCCATTGGACTTCTTATGTCAGGATATGGCTCAAATAATAAATATTCCTTTTTGGGTGGTCTACGAGCTGCTGCTCAATCGATTAGTTATGAAATACCATTAACTCTATGTGTCTTATCAATATCTCTACGTGCGATTCGTTGAAACCGAAAAAGCTATTCGATGCTATTCTATTGCTATACTCCTCTCTTTATAGTACTATATTTCTATATAGTACTATAATTTCTGTATAGTACTATATAGCGAATAAATTGAATAGAAACCTTCATTATCTTTATTTTCTTTTTCAAAATTCTGATTGAAGAACTAAATTAGATAGTTATATGAGTGAAATAAAACAGCTTATATTGAATCTAATTTCAGAATACTAGATTCCTGCTAGTTAATAGATAGTATGATGATTTTATAAGGGCAGTCAAAATATTGAGTCTCATTTTCTATGTATAAGAATGAAATAAAATTATAAACAGAAGAGGACATTTAACCCAAGATTGGATAATTTGTCATCCTGTTTTGAAGCGGTCTCAAAAGACCAACCTTATTGAGTTTTAGTTACCATTTTTATGAATTATCATAGATATATAAAAATAAATAAGGGGGGTTAATAAAAAAGACTGGATGGTTAGAAACACCAAGATACACAAAGGATTAGTAACACAGATTTTGTAAATTATCCAAAAGAAAATTTACGCAGAATATAAAAAGAATACTAATTGGGGGCTTTAAGTTGGTAGAAAAAAGAAAGCAGTACTCCCCACAACTCCGATCCAGAGTATGCTTCCATTCAATCACTAAATAAATTACTATCAGGAACGAAAAAATCCTTTCCAATTTTTGGAGGTCCCTTTTTCATTTCATAGCACAAAAAAGAAGAATAGGAACGAAAAAAAAATAAGAAATCAAAAACGAAAAATAGATTTCTCTTTCGTTTTTGATTTCTTATATCCATATTCATGGAGATAAAATTCACATCATAATTAAGAAACGGATGTGTAATTATTTTTCGTCATTCAAAATCATGAGGGTTATTGAGAATTATAAAAGAGTATTTTATTGAAGAATTCAGTTATTACTCAACAAATTTGTATTTTCTTAGGGATGAGATCAATTCAGAAGTGCTTTAATTGGATCTTTTATGAAAATCGATTTCTCTTTCTTATTTCTAGAACAGACAGAATTGAATTGGTCTAATTCAGAACCGTTCGATAGATTTTAATCTTCTATATCTTAGGGATATATCAAGAGATAAATAATCGACCCGGTCCTTAGATTTACTTAAGGCTTTCCAGGAGCCGTATGAGGTGAAAATCTCATGTACGGTTCTGTAATAGAGATGGGAACAGGAATGTTATCACCGACTAGGATTATCTAACAGTTTAAGTACAATTGATATAGTTGATGCGCAATCAAAATATGGTTTTTGGGGTTGGAATTTGTGGCGTCAACCTATGGGTTTCATCGTTTTTATAATTTCTTCGCTAGCAGAATGTGAAAGATTACCTTTTGATTTACCAGAAGCAGAAGAAGAATTAGTAGCTGGTTATCAAACAGAATATTCAGGTATTCGATTTGGTTTATTTTACGTTGCTTCCTATTTAAACCTTTTCATTTCTTCATTATTTGTAACAGTTCTTTACTTGGGCGGTTCCAATATTTCTATTCCATACATATTTGTTTCTGAATTTTTTGAAATAAATAAAACATACGGAGTTTTTGGAACTACAATTGATCTCTTTATTACATTAGCTAAAAGCTATTTTTTCTTATTCGTTTCTATCATAACAAGATGGTCTTTGCCTAGGCTAAGAATGGATCAATTATTAAATCTTGGATGGAAATTTCTTTTACCGATTTCTCTCGGTAATCTATTATTAACAACTTCATCTCAATTGTTTTCGCTGTAAAAGATGTTCTATATTCATTACTTGTCTCAAATAAGAGAAAGAAATCAAAAAAAACTATACTATTCATAGATATTTACAATATGTTCCTTATGGTAACTGGGTTCATGAATTATGGTCAACAAACAGTACGAGCTGCAAGGTACATTGGTCAAAGTTTCATGATTATCTTATCTCACGCAAATCGTTTACCTGTAACTATTCAATATCCTTATGAAAAATTAATCACATCAGAACGTTTCCGCGGTCGAATCCATTTTGAATTTGATAAATGCATTGCTTGTGAAGTATGTGTTCGTGTATGTCCTATAGATTTACCCGTTGTTGATTGGAAAATGGAAACGGATATTCGAAAGAAACGATTGCTAAATTACAGTATTGATTTCGGAATCTGTATTTTTTGTGGTAACTGTATTGAGTATTGTCCAACAAAT